>CABHPH010134212.1:0-28937 GCA_902168325.1 Peromyscus nudipes | reverse complement strand
CGGTAGTTACTACTCTGTATTTCCTAAGCACCTGTGTACTTACTACCACTGGTCCTTTGAAACTGCTCCACCATAACTATTCGACTTCGTGTCTCTGTCACTCTCCAGGTAGATACATTGTCACACTATAGCCCAGTCTGGTCTAACTCACTGTGTAGCCCAGGTTGGCCTTGAATTGTGGCAACTCTTATCTATCAGCCTTCCAAGTGCTGGGAAGGATTACGACTATAAGCCATTGGCTACTGCCTTTTTTCCCCCTTATGTGTATGGATGTTTTGCTGCATGTGTGTCTGAGCATCATGTGCATGTCTGGTGCCTGTGGAGATCAAAAAAGGGAGTTGGATTCCCCAGAACTGGAGTTACATGGTTGTAACTTATGGGTTCTAGAACTCGAACCAGGATCCTCTGCAAGAGTAACAAGTGCTCTCAAATGCTGAGCCACCTTTCTAGCCCAGGCCACTACCTTTATGTATGTTCATTGCTGGGGACTGAACCCAGACAGGTGCACCCCTAGCCAAGACCTTGGTTACTTCAAATAGGGTTTTTATAGCCCAGGCTGGTTTCAAACTCAGGGTTCATCTGCTTCAGCTCTGACTCAACCAATACTTCTGGTAGCTTAAGATAAGGTTTGCTGTTGGGTGAAAGGTAACATAAAAGCTGGCTTTTCCCAGCGCTTGGGAGGTAGAAGCAGGCGGGTCTCTGTGAGTTTGGGCCAACTACAGCCTGGTCTACAGAGCTAGTTCCAGGACAGCCAAGGCTGTTAAACAGTGAAAACCCTGACTAAAAAAAAAAAAAACCAAACAAAAAAAAAAAAAAAAAAAAAAAAAAAAAAAAAGGTGGCTTCTCAGGGCTGAATGTATTGCTCAGTGGTAGAGTGTTTGTCATGTGAGAGGCCATAGATTCAACCTCCTGCTCTGTAAAAAACTGGAAAAACAAAAACCTAGTTTTTCTTAAACAGTTCTACCTAGGAAATATATTTCCCTCACTCCACATATGAAATTAGTGCAAAATCTTAGGAGTTCAGGAAATTTGTGTAATGAAATTTCTGTATTTTTTTTTAATTGCAGCAAACTAAAAGAAAAACAGAGTATAATGTTGTGTGTCACAGAATGTTGGCCTGTTCTAGACCATCATAGGATTAGTTGGTGCCTTTTCTAGGCAGTAGTTGACAGAGATTGGGACACATTACAGTGTTAATACTTTTTTCAAGTTTATATGATTTCACTGAACTGAATGCTTGAGTTTAGGAGCTTATTATTTATGTAATTAAAAAGTCTTGTTGTAGGTGGTGGCGCACTCGGGAGGCAGAGGCAGAGGCACTCAGGATGTAGAGGCAGGTGGATCTCTGAGAGTTCAAGGCCAGCCTGGTGTACATAGTAAGTCTCAGAATAGACACAGAGAAACCCTGTCTCAAAAAACAACCACCCCCCTAAAAAAAAGAAAAGAAAAAATAAAATAATATAGAGTTCTCATAGACCCTGTATCAAGTTTCTGCTTCCTACCATTTTACACTAGTCTACTATATTTAATACAAGTAGTGAACAGTATTAACTGAAGTTCATAGTTTATTCAGTTTTTCTCATTTTTTTTTTACTTCTAACATACTGTGTCCTCATTCTCTTCTAGCTAACTCTATTACATTCAGTTATCAATGTATAATTTTTATTTGAAACATCTTTCATTTGACAGTTTATTTGCAAGTAATGCTTTATTCTCAAATTTAAGGCTTCTCATCTGTGAGGCCTACTCTATTCCTAATAATGCTCGTAGTGTGAAGATAGCTATCACTTGATCTCACTTTCATTGCTTGGGGACTAGAGAGGGACTTGGCTGATAGAGTACTTCGGAGCATGCTCGAGACCCCCAGCACCACATGAATCCACCAGGCATGGTGGCCTGTGTCCTAGAACTGGGGAGGTGGATGCTGGAAGATCAGGCACTCAAGGCCATCTTCAGCTACACAGTGTTTTAGGCCAACCTATCTCAAAAAAAAAAAAAAAAAAACAAAATAAAAAACCCACAAACATGTAAAATAAATAAATTTAATAAAAAACAAACTAAAATACCACAAGCAAAAACAAAGTGTAGGTTCCGTGTTAGTGGGTAGTCCGTTACATCTCTTTAGTAATGACCTTGATTTTAGCCAGGTGTGGTGGCACTCACCTCTAACCCCAGCATTGGAGGAGGGTAGCAGGCAGATAGATGGATCTCTGTGAGTTCAAGATCAGCCTGGTTTACATAGCTACCTAGTAAGACCACCTCAAAAGAAACAAACAAAACAAACACATGATCTTGATCTTTCCTCCTTTCTCAAAGGTTGACACAACTTTGCTGTGTTATGAGGATGGAGTCTGTCTATGTATAGTGGTGAAATAATTAAAACTACACTGCTTTTCACTGCGAATAGGAACAACCTACTGCGTTTCCAATCCCCTATTTTTATTTATTTATTTATTTATTGGTTTTTCGAGACAGGGTTTCTCTGTGTAGCCCTGGCTGTCCTGGAACTCGCTCTGTAGACCAGGCTGGCCTCGAACTCACAGAGATCCGCCTGCCTCTGCCTCCCGAGTGCTGGGATTAAAGGCGTGCGCCACCACCACCTTTGGCTTCCTGTCACTTAGGATTTACAGTCCTCTTACTGTTTTCTGTATGGGACAGATAAGGACATCGTTCTTTTTTTTTTTTTTTAAAGATTTATTTATTTATGTATACAGTGTTCTATCTGCATGCATGCCTGCACACCAGAAGAGGGCACCAGATCTCATTATAGATGGTTGTGAGCCACCATGTGGTTGCTGAGAATTGAACTCAGGACCTCTGGAAGAACAGGTAGTGTTCTTGACCTCTGAGCCATCTCTCCAGCCCCAGGACATTGTTCTTAAATTTAGTGGCCAGTCACAGGTCACATGACAGCAGGTGTCTGAGGTCACATGTCACAAGACAGTAGGTGTCAGAGATCATCATGGTTTTTGTGTGTTTGTTTTTCAGACAGGGTCCTGGCTGGCCTTGAACTTACTTTGTAGTCCAGGCTGGCTTCAAACTCATAGAGATTAGCCTGCCCCTGTCTCCTGAGTGCAGGACTTAAAGGTCATCTCCCCATGATGGGTAAGAGGCCAGTCTTAAATTCCTCAGATCTACTCCAGTTTTAGTTTCCTCTCTGCTTTATTGACTAAAGTATCTTCTATATTAGATAATAAGTTGGATGTGGTTTCATGTTCTCTCTCTCTCTCTCTCTCAAACTTGTATTATTTGAGGATGACCTGGAATTTTTGATTTTCCTACTTGTACCTCCCAAGTACTGGGATTACAATTGTGTGTCACTGTGTCCCGTTAGATGTCAACACTTGTACTACATGTATTCTCCTTGGAACTGCTAATGTATTTTTAGCTCAAAAATTGTACCTTCTCAGGTTATGCTTCTGCTCCATACTCCTCCGTAGAGGAGATAAACTTGCTTATTAGAGGTTGGCAACCTTTTTCTGTGGAGGCCAAATGGGCTGTAGAAGACTGGCTGCTGTTCCCCCTGCCACTCCACCATGAGAACAGTCACAGACAACATGACTAGATGGGCAGAGCTGTGTATGATCCAGCAATCTTCACTGAGGGGCTGGAAATGACCCAGTGTGCTGCTCTTGCACGAGATCTGAGTTTGATTCCCAGCACCATGTTGGGTGGTTAACAACCACTTGTGACTCCAGCTGCAGGAGATCCACTGCCTTCTTCTGGCCTCTGTGGGCACCTGTGCTCACATGCACACACACACACACACACACACATGCACACAGAGTTAGAAGTCAGTCTTGAAGGGTTTTACAAGGCTGAGGCTGAGGAGGTGGCTCTAGGGGAAGCTGCTTGCCTTGCCTGCCTGTCAGCCTGAGTCCGATCTTTGAAACCCTGTAGAGGTGAGAGGAGAGAACTGACTACAGATTTGTCGCCCTTCCAGGGCGCTGTGGCATGTGCCATCCACCCGTGTGCAAGAATAGTAATGATAATTTGAGATATGCTTCCCTAATTGGCTGACCTGGGATACTCTATGTAGACCAGCTGGCCTTGAACTTACCTGCCTCTACCTCCTAAGTGCTAGGATTAAAGGTATGTGCCACCATGCCAGTCACAAATAAAATTTTAAAACCTTTATTAAATTAAATGGGTCATAAGATCAAGTCATGAATCTGACAAAGGGACTGGTGGGGAGGGCAGTAGGGTAGGAAAGAGTGATTATTGCATTGTATACATGTATGAAATTGTTAAAGAACAAATTTAGTTATGTAAAACAAATCCTGAAAACAAAACCCCCAAACCAACCTTTAGGAATACAGACAGACAGCGGGCTAACCCTGATTTGCAAGCCATAGGTGGCCTGTCACCGCTGCACACCACTGTGGGGTGACGATGAAACAGCCTGTGTCACCTTAGCTGCTCTAAGTGACGTTTTTACTGTGCGAGTCGAGAAGCTGAAATTAGCATCAGAATCTGATTGAATATGAATGGGTAGCATATACCGTGTGTGTGTGTGTGTGTGTGTGTGTGTGTGTGTGTGTGTGTGTATACATATATTGTTTTTGTAGAAAAAGTGGCAAGTAGTATTGAATTTAAGTGATCAGAGTCTAGTTTTTGACCCTTTCAAAAATGAAATTAGCTAATATAGAAAATGCATGCAAATTTTAGGAAAAATATATATTTGTGATGGTTTATCTTGGGTGAACCCTAACTGTCATAACATTGTTAGGTATCATTATACTACTGTTATTTGAGACAGGGCCTTTTTGTAGCTCTGGCTGGCCTGACACTCACTAGTAGTCCAGGCTGGCTTAGAACTTGAATGTGCAGTGGTCCTGCTTGTGACTGTGGTGCTAGACTCGCAGGTGTACACCACCATACTTAGATGGCACAATTCTTTGAAGTCGCTTGAGCCCTTTTCTTTCTTCTCCTTGCTTTTGTTTGTTTGTTCTTTGAGACAGGGTTTCTCTGTGTAGTCCTGGCTGTCCTGGAACTCACTTTGTAGACCATGCTGAGAGATCCACCTGCCTCTGCCTCCCAAGCACATGCGCCACTACCACCCAGCTGCTCAAGCTCTTTTTCAGAGATGTATTAGAAACGTTTTGTGTTTTTTATGGTATCTGGAACTGGGGATATATGGGCCTATCAGATGCTCCATTTTGAAGGCCTTTTTTTTTTTTTTTTTTTTTTTTCAATTGAAAAGACAGGAGGTAGATGGTAAAAGATGATGATAATACAGCCAAAGCAAGCCTAGTCAGTGGTTCCAAGTAAGTGACGTATTGGTTCTTTAGCCCAGAGTTGAGGTTTATCACTCAGCAGTGTATATGATTGCAAAGGTTCATTGAGCCAGGCTGTGGGAATTAAAGCATGTAGATAAGAAAATATGAAGACACAGGATAATAGGAATGAGAAGGTCAATCTGACTAGAACAGGTAGCATCAGGAAATAGTGTAAGGGCTCTATCACAGAAAACAGATGGCTCTTCCTTTTGTAAAAGCACTTGCTGTACAAACCTGATGACCAAGTTCAGTCTCTGGACCTATAGTGGACAGAGAGAACCAGGTCCTGAGAGTTGTCCTCCTTCTTCCACACGTGCACCATGGCGTGTGCACACATTATGTACACACACTTGTACAGGCACTAGTGAGTAAACAAATAATGTAGTAGTGTAAAATAGGTGTGGGTGGGTGGGCTGAGGTAAGACTGATTTTGAATTTTAAGTTAAGGGACTTGGAAATATGCTCTAAGAAATCAAGACCAATTAACAAATGTGAACATCTTCAATATACAGTGTGTGTGTTGTGTCAGTGAGTGTGGTGGTTATTTTCACCTACACAGTGAGGCTACATTGAGGCAGCCTGGACTGTGGGAAACCCTGTCTCAAAGGGGTTGTGTGAGGGGAAGGAGGAATACAATCAGTGTATTCAACAGATTGTCATTAACTGTAATTACTATGCTTAGAAAATAGAGCTTGGGGTTGGGGATTTAGCTCAGCCCTGGGTTCGGTCCTCAGCTCTGAAAAAAAAAAGAAAAGAAAAGAAAATAGAGCTCATATTTTTTTCTCCTAACTGTAATATTTCCTAATTCCTCCTGTCCCTGCTACCTCAGACTGTGGAAGCTACCATTCTGCTTCTATGAGGTCATGCATGTGAATCTGCATGTGAGTGAGCTCATGCAGTGCTTGGTTTTCCTGGACCTGCCCTATTCCTTCAACAGAGTGATCTTAGTTCATCCATGTTCCACATGTAAGGGTTTTCTCCCCTTTTCTTTTTATGGCCAAATAATATTCCATTTATATCTATTATATATACTATATATGCCAAATAATATTGTGCGGGCGCGCGCGCACACGCGCACACACACACACACACACACACACACACACACACACACACATGAGCTATACTCCTTAGTCCCAATAATAGTTCTTAAAATTTTGTTTTACACAGTAAGCCATGGTCAGATTTTTTATGACATTCTGACCAGTTTATTACAGAAAGGAAAGCTTATAATTCTGTTTAAAGTAAAACGCTTGGCAAGTTTGCCTGTGGCCTACGCTTATTAAAATGGTCTCTAAAGCTGGGCGGTGGTGGCACATGACTTTAATCTCAGAGACAGAGGCAGGCAGGTCTCTGTAAGTTTGAGGCCAGCCTGGGCTACAGAGTGAGTTCCAGGATGGTCTGCACAGAGAAACTACACAGAGAAACTCTGTCTCAACAACACCCCCCCCCCCCAAGTCTCTAAGATCATGTCTTTAGGGCTAACAAGATGGTTCAGAGGGTAAAGCTACCTGCTCCAGACCTGATGACTTGAGTCGGATACCTGGAACCCACATGGGAGAACCATCTCTAATTTTTATATATTAATTTTGTCCACTTGTCTGTTATTGGGGCACTTAGATTGATTCCAGATAGTGGCTGTTGTGAAATGCTGCAATAAAGAGGAAGGTGCAGCTGTGTTTTTCACATACTGATTCCGTTTCCTCTTGTTAGATAACCAGTAGTGGGACTGCTGGATCAGGAGGTCGTTGTGTTTTAAATTTTGGAGACTAATATTGTTGGTGTCCATAGTGGTGATACAAAATTAAATTTCCATCAACAGTGTACAAAGACATTATTTTCTCTACAGCCTTCCCAGTTTATGTGGTGTTTCAGTTTGAATTTAAATTAAGTAGATGTTGCTGGAAGTCAAATAATATTCAAACAAAACCTCCTTACCACTACTAGAAATCCAAGTAGACATGACTGACAAAATGTTTAGATTAGATGGTTGAACGGTGCTCTTCTGGAGTCAGACAGACCTGAATCCTACAGCACAGAGTTCAACACTTTACTGAACTGTCAAACGAGGCTGAGAGCACACCTGTCACTCACTTGTGAGGTTGCAGTGAGGAAAAACTAGGACAGTTCTTGGCATTAAAAAGCCCAAATAACCATAAATAAATAAATACATACATACATAAGTAAGTAAATAAATGCATACATGCATGCATGCTGGGAGATGGTGGTACACGCCTTTAATCTCAGCACTCGGGAGGCAGAAAGAAGCAGGCAGAGCTCTAGGAGATCGAAGCCAGCCTGGTGTACAGAGCGAGTTCCAAGACAGCCAGGGAAAAACCAAAGACAAACCAAACCAACCCTTCACTCATTCCTTAGTTGTCACTTCGGGTTTGTAGTGAAGGATTGAGCCAGTGCCTCAAGCAGGCTGCGTAGTTGGTTCTCCACTGAGCTGCATTCCCTAGTTCACAGTAATGCTCTTCAATTTTGGGATTTGTTTGTTTGTTTGTTTTTTCTGAGACAGGGTTTCTCTGTGTAACCTTGGAACTTGCTCTGTAGACCAGGCTGACCTCAAACTCAGAGATCCTCCTGCTTCTGCCTCCTGAGTGCTGGGATTAAGGGCATGCACCACCACTACCACCACCACCACCACCACCACCACCACCACCACCACCACCGCCACCGCCACCACCACCACCACCAGCTTGTTTTGTTATCTTAAATATAGATATTCCTTTTGTTAAAATAAAACATTTGTGGTCTGACAGTTCGAGTATAGCTTTAATAATAACGATTTAAAATATGTATGCTATTTGTATCTGTTTATTTAGTTATTAGATAAATAAGAATTGTTTGATTTCATATCTTTGGCAAATATTTATTCAGTTACTACTGTGAACTAGGCCCTCATCCAGACCTGAGATTAGAGCAGTGAACAAATTAGACAAGCCACCCAATAAGGATAGTTAACAAGCAAGTTGGTGTCTGTGGTAAATGCTAGCTAGGGGCCTGGAGGGTCAAAGATGTAGCTAGGGAAGACCATATAGGACTTTAGATTTCATTCTAAGTAGAAGGTAAAGTCTTGGGACAGTTTCTAGTAAAGGAATAAAACGACGTGACCTTAAGGTACACTCAATGTTACAGGGAGAGCAGACTTTGGGAATTCAAAATAGGGAGCAAAGAAATCAGCTAGTCATAGGCTTTCTTTAGGTTGAGGTGATGGTAGATTCCCAGTGGAAGTAGGAAAAGAAATCAAATTATTTCATCTTATTTATTATTATTTAATTATCATCAGGTGCTATGTGAAAGTAGTCAAGGGTGACTCCGTGACTGATACATGCTGGGGTTATTTTTAAATTAGGGTCAGTGTTGTACCAAATATAATTAAAGTCTTATTTAAAGACACACTCTTTCTTACTATGATTTAATTTATTTTAATTTTATGTACATTGGTGTTTTGTTTGCATGTATGTTTGTGTGAGGCTGTAAGGTCCCCCTGGAACTGGAGTTACAGATAGATAGGTGTGAGCCACCACGTGGGTGCTAGTAATCAAACCCTGGTCCTCTGGAAGAGCAGCCAGTGCTCTTAACCAGTGAGCATCTCTCCAGCCCCCATAATCAAAATTTTGATTTTAGGAAGTAACTTGTATGACATAAACTTTTGAATTTTGTCTTTTTTATTAGTGATCAGCCTTTGTACCTTTTCCGAATTCAAAGATGGTGAAGCTAGATATCCACACTCTGGCCCACCACCTCAAACAGGAGCGCTTGTACGTGAGCTCTGAGAAACAGCTCATTCAGAGGCTAAACGCAGATGTGCTGAAGACAGCTGAAAAGCTGTATCGAACGGCATGGATTGCAAAGCAACAGAGGATTAATTTGGATCGGCTTATTATAACCAGGTAAAGTCAAAATTTTTAGGTCATGCATTTTGTGAACACTTAATTATACTACAACTATAACTAAATGAATCTCTCAAGTGCATGGTTTTAAATCAACAGTAGGTGAGTCTTTGCTTATAAAGTATATAGTTTATTTTGTTTACTAATTAGCTTCAACAGTGATACAGAAAATTATAATTTAAGGATTAACATTTTATACCACACTAGTTTTGTGTCTTTACATTTATAACATTTTATTGTTACAGAGAGTAAATTTTGTGTTATTATTTATCTCCATTTCCATGCTTTGGAATTATATATCTTCTTTTTTGTGTGTTTTTTTGTTTTTTGTTTTGTTTTTTCGAGACAGGGTTTCTCTGTGTAGCTTTGGAGCCTGTCCTGGAACTCGTTTTTTTAGACCAGGCTGGCCTCAAACTCACAGAGATCCGCCTGCCTCTGCCTCCCGAGTGCTGGGATTGGAGGCGTGGGCCACCACTGCCTGGCTGTCTTTCTTAAAGAAAAACGTTTTTTGTATTTTTAAATTTTATTTTATGTGTATGAGTTGTTTAGTCCACATATGTATCTATGTGCCACTAGTGTGCCTGGTGCTTGTTGTATGGTTCCAAGAAGCAGTTTTTAACTGTAACAGTGTTAGTATAATGGGGATAAAAGTCGTCCGATAAAAAATAAGTCTGTAAAGGCATTCAGAATTACAGCTCTTTGTTGGGCTTGCCAGGGAGGTATTGACTGGAAGGCAGGCCATGCAAAAGCACTGCTTGTTGTAGCTCAAACCCAGGGCTGTAGGCGTAGCAGGCAAGCACTCTTCCAACTGAGCCACCTCCCCACCTCCTGTCCTGATTACTTTCAGGAGTTGATATTTGTGAATGTTCTGTGGCAGTAAATAAGCAGTTTTGAAGCTATAGCAAAATTGAAAATTTAATCTATAGAGGGTCACTCTGGACAACATTAGTATCTATAAATTGACACTGCAATAAATTGGATTTAATATGAAAAGGTTGGCTTCCTCCTTACTTTTAGGTGTGTCTTACTCATTTCCATGTCGTTCTCAAGGAGATTTCATTGTTGGCACGATAATGAACTCAGCTTTATTCATTTCAATATAGTGCCTGTGTTGTCTTATTGTTGTTACTAGTATTACTTTGCTAATGTGTGTGCTAATGTTTTCCAGTGCTGAAGCTTCCCCTGCTGAGTGTTGCCAGCATGCCAAGATTTTGGAAGATACACAGTTTGTTGATGGATATAAGCAACTGGGATTTCAGGAAACGGCCTATGGAGAATTCTTGAGTCGGTTAAGAGAAAATCCTCGTCTTATTGCCTCCTCTTTGGTTGCTGGAGAAAAACTGAATCAGGAGAGCACCCAGAGCGTCATCCACACAGTGTTTACCTCCTTGTATGGCAACTGTATTATGCAGGAAGATGAGAGCTACCTCCTTCAGGTGTTACGATACCTGATTGAATTTGAACTGAAGGAAAGTGACAACCCCAGGCGGCTTTTGAGGAGAGGGACTTGTGCCTTCAGCATCTTATTTAAACTGTTTTCTGAAGGACTTTTTTCTGCCAAACTTTTTCTTACAGCTACTTTACATGAGCCCATCATGCAGCTCCTTGTGGAAGATGAAGACCATCTGGAAACAGACCCAAACAAGCTAACTGAGAGATTCTCCCCAGCTCAGCAGGAAAAACTCTTTGGAGAGAAAGGCTCAGACAGATTCAGGCAAAAGGTTCAAGAAATGGTAGATTCCAATGAGGCCAAACTGGTGGCTTTGGTGAACAAATTTATTGGTTATCTCAAACAGAACACGTACTGCTTTCCGCATAGTCTGAGGTGGATTGTGTCACAGATGTACAAAACTCTGTCTTGTGTGGACAGACTGGAGGTTGGGGAGGTCAGAGCCATGTGCACCGACCTTCTGTTGGCTTGCTTCATTTGTCCTGCAGTTGTCAATCCGGAGCAGTATGGAATAATATCTGATGCTCCTATCAATGAGGTGGCCAGATTTAACCTGATGCAGGTGTGCTTTTGCGATTATTAATGCCACGTTTAGTGTAAGATCAGCTGATGGTTATAGAATGGAGTGGGAACAAAATGATGTCATTGTTCATATATTCTTATCATTTCTTTCTTTCTTTTTTTTTTTTTTTTTTTGAGACAGGGTTTCTCTGTGTAGCCCTGGTTGTCCTAGAACTCACTATATAGAGTGAGTGCTGGGATTAAAGGTGTGCGCCACCAACTCCTGGCTATCATCTCTTTTCTTAAATTGTCCTAAATATTCACTTCTTATGAAAAAAAGCAATTATATTAGGATTTTGAGATATTATAGTGATAAAACATTGCATTGGTTTTCAGTGAAATCCTTGAACTCTTGGACATAGAGTTGGCTGGGTTTCTAGAACAAGCCCATCATCCCTTATCCCTTTCCTGTAATTTCAGAGTCCAGGTTGGTTAGGAACTGAGTTGTCCTTTGTACTTCAAAACTGGAGCCGAACAGGAGGCTGCTTACAGTTAGTATTCCTTGGAGCCCTAGTGAACTTCAGGCCTTTCTGCAGAAATGTTCGTGTGTTTGACAGTAGACACCACTCTTTGAAGATGTTACATATATGTAGTAAGGTACCCTCCTAAAAATCTGGGTTTTGGGCTAAGGAGATGGCTCATCGGGTAAAAGTCCTTGCTGAGGAACCTGGTAACTTGAGTTCAGTCCCTGGAACTCATGTTAGTAGAAGAGAACCAGCTACTGAAAGTTGTCCTGTGGCCTCCATGTACATGCCATAGAGGAACCCAGAGTCTCACAATGCTAAGCCCATGTTCTGCTGCTAAGTCACACCTGAAGTCTTAATTATTTATTAATTTATTTTACATGTAGGGTGTTTTACATGAAGTCTTACTATTTCTTCTAATTATTTACCCAATTATTTTATGTGTATGTGGGTGTTTTACCCAAAGTCGTCTTATTTATTTTAATTATTGATTTATTTAATTTATTGTGTGTATGTGTGAGGGGGATTTTGCCTGCGTGTATATATCTTCATAGTGTCTACACAAGAGAACATTGGATCCCCTGGAACTGGAATTAGAGACAGCTGTTCACCTGCCAAGCAGGGGCTGGTAATTGAATTTAGGTTCTCTGGAAGAGTAGGCCCTGGTCTTAACTGCAGAGCCATCTCACCAGGGTGCCCAGTCTTTTTATTTTTGAGACAGGGTTTCTCCATGTAGTTTTGGTGCCTGTTCCAGATCTCGCTCTGTAGACCAGACCAGGCTGACCTCCAACTCACAGAGATACACCTGGCTCTGCCTCCTGAGTGCTGGGATTAGAGGTGTGTGCCACCATGCGGACTCGATAAGCCTTTTAAAAAAAATATTGGTTAGGGCAGGAGAGGCTCTCTGGGTAAAAGTGTTTGTTCCTCTTCTAGAAGAGCTGAGTTTACTTCCCATTGCCCATATCAGGCAGCCTACTACCTCCTGTAACTCCAGTTCCAGGGGATCTAACACCTTCTCTGGCTTCCATGGGCAGGCACACACATGTGGCTTATACTTAAACACACACACATTTAAAAAAAAAAATTCTTTCTTGCCTGCATGATGGCACTCGCCTTTAATCCCAACACTTGGGAGGCAGAGGCAGGCAGATCCCTGTAAGTTGGAGGTCAGCCTGGTCTAAAAAGAGAGTTCCAGGCCAGCCAGGGACTATTTCAAAAACCAACAAAAAAATAATAAAGAGAATGCTTAACCCTGAGTTCTTCATGGACTTGTAAGGGGAAAAGTACTTTGTGTTAGCCTTGAAGTCATTCATTGCATAGGTTAGCCTTTGCAGATTATTTAAAAATTTTCTCAGGCCCACAAGATGGTTCCAGGTGTAAAAAATGGTGTGTAAACCTAACAACTTGAATTCCATCTCTGAAACATATAATAGAAGGAGAGAGCCACCTCCCAAAAGTTGTCTCCGAACCTCCACATGCACTGTTTCATGCATGCACTCCCCTGCCCCCAGTAATGCACTCACATATAATATTAATAGTTTTTGTTTTTCCCCGGAGACTGGGTTTCTTTATGTGTAACCCTGGCTGTCCTGGAACTGTCTCTGTAGACCAGGCTGGCCTTGAATGCAGAGATCTGCCTGCCTCTGCCTCCTGAGTGCTGGGGTTAAAGGTGTGTGCCATCATCTGGCTAGTTTAAAATGTTTTTAAGCACACAAAAAGTACAGTATCAGAAATAAATATACTGTACTTTCAATTTCCTAATGTTCCTGTCATGTGTTAACGAGAAATTACAGCAAAATTTTCTACTTCCTCTACCTCTTAATCTGAAAATAGTAAAAGCTGACACAGACAAGATGCACATTTTATTGGGAACGTTATTTTGTTTGCCTGATCAGATGAATGTGAATATTATTATGAGCCAGATACTTAGACTAGAATGGACCTGCTTCATAGCCCAGCGTTGGTGTGTGCAGTCCACATGTGCTTATCGATGCTTTTGTTTGCAGGTTGGCCGCCTTTTGCAACAGTTAGCAATGACTGGCACTGAAGAAGGAGATCCCCGGACCAAAAATAGCCTTGGAAAATTTGACAAAGTAGGAATGAATGTTGTGTTATGTGAAATACTGTTTGTAAACTGTTAGGTGTCCAGGTGTGGACCTGTAATCTCAGCTGAGGCAGGAGGATTGCCTTGAGTTCAAGGTTAGTTTAGACAACAGTGTGAGTCTTCATATTACAAACAAACACCTTACTTGGTACACAGCTTTAATCCCTGCACTCAGGAAGCAAGGGCAGCTGATTACTGTGATTCTCAGGCCAGCCTGGTCCACACAGGAGTTCCAGGCCATCCAGAGCAATTTAGAAAGAATAGACAGTATAAAATATAATTTGTAGCCGGGCGGTGGTGGTGCACGCCTTTAATCCCAGCACTCGGGAGGCAGAGCCAGGTGGCTCTCTGTGAGTTCGAGTCCAGCCTGGGCTACCAAGTGAGTTCCAGGAAAGTCGCAAAGCTACACAGAGAAACCCTGTCTCGAAAAACCAAAAAAAAAAAATATATATATATATATATATATATAATTTGTAAAAAATTCTGGCAAAGCACTAGTGAACTTAACTATTCTCTTTATTAAATCTTGCCTTTAGGTGATATGAAAGTTAAATAATTCAATCATTTGCTTTTAAATTAGTTAACAATATTGTATCAGCAGCAGTTAAATTTAGGAAGATTTCTCTAATGATTAAACTGTCTAATAAATATTGAAGGAGTGTCATTGGAATAAAAATCAAGACCTACTAGATTATTTTTAAAAAGTTTGTTTTTAAGTAATTTGTTACTAATTTAACGATCAGCAGTAATTAAATAATTTTAAATATTCTTCATTTATGGCATTGTTCAGTTAATTGAGTAAAATAAGTATTTCATTAGATTTTGAGTAGGCTATCAATTCAGCTTGGTTTAAAACTCAAATGTTGGAGCTGGAGAGATGGCTCAGAAGTTAAGAGTGCTTGCTGTTCTTTGAGAGGACAGGAGTTTAGTTCTCTGCACCCACCTTGTGTGGCTCACAACCACCTGTAATTTCAGCCCCTAGGGGATCCTGCACCTCATCTTCTACCTTTGCAGTCACCAGCACACATATGCTCAGATACGTATGAATACACATGCACATAAATAAAAATCAGAGTCTTAAAAACAAATGAATACAAAGTATAAAGAGTCAAATACTGTGCGGAGTATAGCAGTACATACTGTAATCCTAGTACCTGAGGGGTGGAGGCAGGAAAGTCACTCTGGTTTGAGGCCAGCCTAGACACCATGGTGAGTACCAGGTCAGCCAAAGCCACAGAGTAGGATTTTTTTTCCCTCAAAAAACAATAAGAATAACAACAATAAAAAAGTCCAAGAAACAGCCGGGTGGTATTGGTGCATACCCTTAATCCTAGCACTCAGGAAGGAGAGAGAGGCAGGTTGGTCTCTGAGGTTGAGGCCAGCCTAGTCTACAGAAGGAGTTCAGGACAGTCAGGGCTACATAGAAAAACCCTGTCTGGGAAAAACAAAGCAAAACAAAACACCCCCCCCCCCAAAAAAAAAAAACCCCAAGAAACAGGGCCAGCAAGATGGCTTAGTGGGTAAAGGCACTTGACACCAAGCCTGATGACCTCAGTTTGATCCTTGGGACCTACAGGAGGAGAGAACTGGCTCCTCAAGTTGTCTTCTAATCTCCACATGTGCACCATGAACACTCATTCACCACCCCCCCCACCCCCACCTCCCACCCCGCCAAATAAACACATGAAAAAAATTAAAGGAAAAACCAAGTAAGATAAAAACATGTTCTGTGCCATTTCCCCATAGCTCTCACCTCTCACCTTCACTTCCGCTCCAGGAAGTTCTCAGGGGACCAGTCTTCTGTGTCTTCTTCTAGAGTCTGTGTGTACTGGCAGATTCTTAGACTCCCTCCTCACTCTCCCTGCCTTTTCAGGACTGTAGGCTGTAGATTACATCTGCTTTGTTTTTCTTGAGCTTATTCTATATCACTACATAAAGAGTTGCAGTTTTTAAAATGCTGGGTTTAAAATAATTTTCATGAAACTAACTTTTCTTCATGCTTGTCCACCTTGGTCAGACAGTGTTCTCGTCTTTTGATGGGAGACTTTAATCTCTTGCTGTCTCCACAGGGCTGTGTTGCTGCTTTCCTTGATGTTGTTATTGGGGGCCGGGCCGTGGAGACTCCGCCAATGTCCTCCGTCAATCTTCTGGAAGGCTTGAGCAGAACTGTGGTGTATATAAGTTACAGTCAGCTTATTACTCTGGTAACGGCATCAGTCTTGAATTTAGTTTTTTGAAATTCTTTTAGCCATGCATTGGCAGGTCACAGATGAATACATCCTGTAAGAAGTATGTTTTATTTCTGAAAAATTTTACTAAATCAGGTCCTTTCCTTCCAGGTGAACTTCATGAAGAGTGTAATGTCTGGAGATGAACTGAAAGAAGATAGAATGGCTCTTGACAATTTGTTGGCAAACCTGCCTCAGGCCAAGCCAGGGAAGAGCAGCAGTCTAGACATGACTCCCTACAGCACTCCTCAGATGTCTCCAGCAACCACTCCAGCCAATAAAAAGAATCGATTACCTATAGGTAATGAGAACTTTCCATGTTGGAGCTTTTCTTTAAATTTATTTTTTCTTCAAGTTAGAGGTGTAACCAGTAGGTAGAGTATTTACCTAGTTTGCATGAAGCCCTGGGCTCAGCCTCCAGCACTGCGTAGACTGAGTGTGACGGCACAGGGCCTTCATACATGTGCATAGGCCTCACTCACTCAGTATGTGTTATCTGTGTACAGCATGCAGACGTTGAGCATGTAGCAGGCACTAAACCTTTTTTCATTTAATCCACACAAACATGGTCACGGTCACTGTGTTGTACCTGAAGCATTATATCAGATGCCCGCCATGGATACACAGAACATTAATATGGGCCCTGATATTCTCAGGTTAGTTCCTCCTAGGCAGTAAGGGAGAACAAGAGACAGTGCTCTTCCTACTAAGTGTCCATGGAGAGAAGCATGTGGGTCATGGGCCACAACTCAGCCAGGTGCAGAAGGAAGAGTGAAGCCCGCACTCTCGGTTGAGGAATGGGTGGGAGTTAGAACCAAGAAGCAGAGAGGACTGTGAGATTCAGGGGAACAGTATTCCAGCATCTGCTTAATGACGAGGAACTCAGGAAGACCTAGTCAGCTTAGGTCAGCTTTATAGTTTATACTTTTTCCTTTTTTTGGCTGTCTAGGGACTGAACCCAGGGCTTTGCACATGCCAGGCAAGTACCAGCCATGGAGCCTTATCCCCAGCTCACCTGCACACATTTTAAAGAAGAGGGTTTCATTGTAACTTCTGTTAACTGATTTTTTTTTTTAAATGAACACAGTTTCTTAAAATCAATGTTTTCTCATTTAATATAATATGGATTTGGGCTGGAGAGATGGCTCAGAGGTTAAGAGCACTGACTGCTCTTCCAGAGGTCCTGAGTTCAATTCCCAGCACCCACATGGTGGCTCACAACCATCTATAATGAGATCTGGTGCCCTCTTCTGTCGTGTAGGCGCATATGCAGACAGAACACTGTACACATAATAAATAAATCAATCTTAAAACGAAACAAAACAAAACAAAAATCCCAAAAAATATAATATGGCTTTATATCAACAGGAATCTTTTTTTTTTAAGCAATAAAATATTTTTAAAAATCATACTTGAAACCTGGCCTAATTGTGCATGGTGTTTTGTTTTTTTGTTTTTTTGTTTTCTCCAAGAGAGGGTTTCTCTATGTAGCCTTTGGAGCCTATCCTGGAACTCACTTTATAAACCAGGCTGGCCTCGAACTCACAGAAATTCACCTGCCTCTGCCTCCCAAGTGCTGGGATTAAAAGCATGTGCCACCACCGCCGTCCGGCTTTGTGCATGCTTTTAATCTCAGCATCTAGGAGGCAGGAAAAGGCCGATCTCTATGTGTTCAAGACCAGCCTAGTGTATCTAGTGAGTTCCAGGGCAGTCAGTGCTGCATAGTGAGACTGTCTCAAAAATGAGTAAATCCTATTTGGGTCAGGATTGGTGGTTCATACCTGAAATACCAAGACCCCAGAGGGTCACTTTCATACCCAAGGTTGGTCTAGCTCACAAGAGAAGTTCCAGGCCAACGATGGCTGGCTGCAAGGTGGGAACATGTCTTAAACAGACAGATGGACAGCTTATTTTGAATAAAACAAGCTGAGAATGAGATCATTCCTATGTAGCTAAATGAATGTCCAGCTCACCAATGACAGCACAAAATTTTTAAAATAAGTTTCTAGCCAGATGGTGATGGTGCATACCTGTAATCCCAGCACTTGGGAGGCAGAGGGAGCCAGAACTATATAGTGAGACCCTGTCTCAAATGAATTTTTCTTTTGATGAAAAAAAATGTTTTATGTTTAATGGTTTTTAATATTGTGGACTATTTATACTTTAATAACATGAAAAAACACTATTTTGGGTAGGGATAACTTCCCCCCCCACTGTTCACTATTGTACAGTAGTTTTTGTTTCATTTTCTGTCACTTGAAAATGCTATTAAAGATGGGTTTAGTGGGGAGTAGATTTCAGATGTTTGCCCAGTGTTCTGTTTGGTCATGTGACCTTGTCATTGCATTTAATTTTATGTTTTAAACAATGTTTCCAGTGTTCAGAGGTTGATTTTCTTTCTATTTAATGTTTTTGCAACCCAGGACAACAGTTAGCAGCCATCACTGCCTGGGATTCCTCAGCCACCAATCTTACTGCTCATATTCCTCTAGTAACCCCATTTGGTGGGTAATAGGCTGTTCTCCTTTTCTTCCATAATTGTGCTTTAGAAATGTTCACAGATGTGCTCTGTGTGCATGCTGCTTTTGCTTTCTATTAAGTTGTACGTGAAAGTTGATTACTTGCATTTTTATAAATTATAATTTTCAAGTTGGCTAAGATCATAGAGCTGCTCACGAGGTTAATTAAGTTCATAGTTCAGTAGAAGATGGTGGGGCGTAGAAAGATGTGGTGGGCCTGTCTTAGTTCACAGTTCAGTAGACGATGTGGTGGGCCTGTCTTAGGTTTTTGGGTATTAACTGACTTCAAAATAAAAGTGATGAAGAACACATACAGCTTTGTGAAATGAGGATGTCTCCACCTCTGCCTCTGTCTGTCTTCACTGCATTGTACCATCAGAGCATTTCCACAGTGTATTGAGTTTGATTGCTCTGTGAGGGAAAGGTTAAACTTCTCCTGGAAGACTAGGTCACTTTGTCACAAGAATTGGATGTTTCAGTGTTCAAAATTTCTTAGAAGATGTATAGGATGAAGCCTGGGATAGCTCAGTGGAGTGTGCTTGTCTAGCATGGGCAGACCCTGGGTGCAGTCCCTAGTATCACAGATAGATAGATAGATAGATAGATAGATAGATAGATAGATAGATAGATGGATGGATGGATGTTAGATAGATAGATTTTTAATATATATATATATATATATATAAAAACAAAATATATATAACAAAATAGTTGAAAAATAAGTATTACTTGTAAGGCTGGAAAGATGGCTCAAAGGGTAAAGAACTTGATGGCAAACCTGACACTTTGTGATTGATTCCTGGAATCCACATGGTGGAAGAAGAGAACTGACTGCCACAAGCTGTCCTTTACCTCTGCAGGAGTGCTATGGTATACCCCCACACTAAAGAAATAGAAAAAGGAAAAAATATATTACTGGTAGGAAAAAAACAAAAATGATGAATTTTAAAAAAAGCATTTTGTGGAATTAAAGGCAGGTGGATCTCTGAGTTCGAGGCCAGCCTGGTCTACAGAGCGAGTTCCAGGACAGCCAGGGCTACACAGAAAAACCCTGTCTTGTGTGTGCATGTGCAACTGTGTGTGTGTGTGAGTATGTGTGTGTGTGTGTGTGTATGTGTATGTGTATGTATGTGTGTGTGTGTACACAGGTGCTCCAACATGCACCAGTAGAGGTCAGAGGTCAACTTTTGGGAGGCAGTTTTCTTTTTTCTACCAAGTGGATTCTGGGAATTGAACTCAGGGCACCAGGCTAGCAGTAAGTGCCTTTACTGCTGATACACCTTGTCAGTCTGAATCTTCTATAGATTATTCATTAAAGCAGGAAGGACCTCACTTTAACATAAAGCAGTACCTCTGTGTCTCTGGAAAGCATTGATATATTTCAGAAGAAAGAAATGTGCTTTCAAAAACTGACCTGGGTTTGCCAGTAATTGCATAAGTCCTTTGCTGGGCGTGGTAGTGGGTGCCTGTCCTCTCTTCTGGAACAGTGGTGATAGTGGGTTCCAGGCTCTGAGCTACATAAGACAGCCGTATCTTACAGAAATAAGACCAAGCATGTTACTTCACTGTGTACTAGGTTTTCACCTGGCATTTTTAAACACTTATAAGTTTATTTATTATTATGGGCGACTGCTGGCAGTTAAAAAATTGTATAAGAAAACTAGTTCAAGTATCTTAAAAACATGAGAACAAGGTAGTGCTTTTTTTGTCCCTGAAATCCTGTACCACACCTGAGGTCAAGTGTAGCCTTTCTGTCCAGCGAGGTGGAGCAACAGTTCTGATGACCAGTTGTTTAAAACTTTTTTTGTATTATGTGTATGAGTGTTTTGCTTGCATGCATATCTGTGCACCAAGTGCATGCCTGGTGCTTGTGGAGGCCAGAAGAGGGTGTCAGATTCCCTGGGACTGGAGTTAAAGACAGTTGTAAGCTAGTATGTTGGTGCTGGGAATTGAACCCAGGTTGTCTGCAAGAGCAGCCAGTCCTCTTAACTGCTGAGCCATTTCTCCAGCCCTCTAATGGTTAGTTTTGAAGGAGTATCTGTGTTAGTCATCAGGAGACAGACTAGGAGAACCTAGGTTTGTTTTGTCTTAATTTTTCCTGTCCATGTTTTCACCGTCATCTTTTATGCATGCATGAGTGTTTAACACTAAGAAAAAATACATTTTTGTATTCATTTGCCATTTTCTTCATTTTGACTTTTTCTCTTAAATTATATTATTTATTAGCAACTCGGAGCAGAAGCCGAAGTAATATGCTAATGGACTTACATATGGACCATGAAGGATCGTCTCAAGAAACCATCCAGGAGGTACAACCAGAAGAGGTGCTGGTCATTTCCTTAGGGACAGGTCCCCAACTTACTCCAGGGATGATGTCAGAAAATGAGGTATGAATGTATTACTACTTTTTGTTTTGTTTTCCAAGATAGGGTTTTTCAGAGATTCACCTTACTCTGCCTCTGCCTCCTGAGTGCTGGGATTAAAGGCGTGCGCCACCACTGCCTGGCACTTTATTTTATTTTGTGTTTTGATACTGAGTCTCATCACCCATAGCTGGCTTGAACTCTGGTCTTCTGCCTCTGCCTCCCAAGTGCTGGGGTTGTAGGTATATGCCACTGCATGCAACATAGAGGTTTATAATATATAAAAATAATGGAAAATATATAAAATAGTATAAAAAATGCTAGTGGTTTATAAGTAACAGAAATTTATTTCTGATTATTCTGGGGGCAGAGAAGTCCAAGACCCAGGCATGTTTGGTATCTTCTTCGGGTCTGATTTCTAGTCACCTCTTCCTGTGCCTCATGTGGAGAAAAGGTGCATGTACTGAGTTTAGAAGAACACTAACCCCATCTATGAAGGTTTTGCCCTCACAAACCAGTCACCCCATCTAAAGCCCCAGGTCCAAATACTGTCACTTTTTGGGCTAGGATTTCACCAATGAATCTTTGGAGACCTCAAACCTGCAGGGTATATCAATTCTTTTCTTTCCTTCCCTCCCTCTTTCATTTCCTTTTAAAAAATCCCTCTCCCTTCCCCCTTCCCTTTCTTTCCTCTCTGAGACTGAAACCCAATATACATAGCTCCAGTGTATGACCTTGAACTTGTGATCCTTCTGTCTACTTGAGTGCTAAGGATTTACATGCCTGATGCATTGGTGCTGGGGATTAAACTCAGGATTTCACACACACGGGCAAACACTCTACCAGTGTCCATTCCTGACAGTGCATTATTTTCAAAAGTGATAAACCACAAGCCCTAAGCCCCTTTGAACAGTTATGGAGGAGGGCCACCATGATCCTGAAGTTGGTGAATATGCCAGAAACAAAAGGAGTTGTTCTAGTAGCAGCAGAAGACAGGAAAGAAAGCCATGACATGTGGTAGAGAAGTTTGGTAAAACTTCTCCAGTGATTTGTGGGAAACATTTTGTTTATTTTCATCTGGTGGTAGAGCAGTAGTATTTCTGTTTAGAGTTCAAAATTCCTAATCTATACCTTCTATTGTATGGTCAGGGGAAAAATGGAAGAGATAAATGAAAAGCTAAGAAAGGAAACAAATATTTTTTAAAAGTTATTTTGTTTTATGCATATGAGTGTTTTGCCTGCTTACATGTGTGCACCACATGCATGCCCAGTGACCAGGAGGCCCATTAGATCCCTGAACCTGGAATTATAGATGGTTGTGAGCCATCATGTAGTTGCTGACCCTGGTAGAAGGTTGGAAAGACATAGCTTGAGTTGGCTTCACACAAAAGACTTGTTCTGAGTTCTTGTGAAAGCTTGATAGGCCTTGCAAATGGGCTTTTAGTTAAAAATAACTAAGAAGAAAATAATATGCACTGTGGCTTATTTATTTTTAATGTCAGTAGTCTTTCAGTTGTGATAAGCCAAAAATTTTATTCTAGTTTTCTTCTTTATTTTTTTTTTCAGGTCCTAAACATGCAGCTCTCAGATGGAGGACAAGGAGATGTCCCTGTTGATGAAAACAAACTCCACGGTAAACCTGACAAAACCTTGCGCTTTTCCCTCTGCAGTGATAACCTGGAAGGCATATCTGAAGGTGAAGGGCTGCTGCGTTCAGGGAGTGTGTGGTCCAGCTGTTCTGTGTTCTTTAAAGGAGCCTTATAAATTACAGTCAAGCCCCCATGCCTCTCACTAAGGAGGATAATGACATTTTCCTCTAATCAGCTTTAACATGGCTGGAAGATTGTTTCCTGAATAAAATTAAGATTACAGGAGGCTGTTGGTCATATAAAATCAGAACGTGTGTCTTCTTCATTTAGTGTTAAATGAGTAACTGCAAGTCATGTTTCTCAGCCTTGATATCTGTCAAAGCTTATAGAGCTCCTTTAGAAGGATATAATGCATGTACAAATGGGGAGAATGGACTCACTAGCATTGCAGGGTGTTGTACAGACATCTTACTGTCCTGTGTTCCTTTATACACACTCTAACACGTACCTTTATGAGTCAGGACACCATGGAATAAAAAAGGCAGTCGAGGGCGGAGATTTAGCTCAGTTGGTAGAATGTTTGCCTGGCATTGCTAGATTTAATCTTCAGGAGTAGTAGGAAATAAAAATGGAAACGCTACACCAGACTGTGAAGTAAGAGTTTGTCATTCCATATACTAGGGCATTTTGTTTATGATAAAAGTCCAGTTTACTAACATTTAAAAGAAGATATAAATGAGTAACATATGTTCACTCTAGAAATGTGGAAACAAAATAAATTCACCTGTAATTTCACTATTAACAGTTAATATTTGGATTATTTCTAGCAAAATTAAGTCTATGATGTTTTGTAACCTTTTTACTTTTGTGTAACATTTACTTTTGTGTAACCCGTAACATTCCCTCTTTAATTTATGTTCTTAGATAACATGCTTTTATTTTTATGAAATTCTTTCTTTCTTTCTTTTTGAGACAAGGTGTCACTATGGATTCCTGGCTGGCTAGAATTCACTATGTAGAACAGTCTGGCCTTGCCCTTACAGAGGTTCTCCTAGCTCTGTTTCCTAAGTTCTCCCAAGGGATTAAAGACATGGCCACCACGCCTGGCAATAACATGCTTTTAAAGGGATTTTTAACATCAAGTATGCCTATTAATTTATTTTAGCATTCTTCTATGTGTAGAATGCTTCTACTTTTTATTTTATTTTATTTTTTTACTTTTTCACTTTTATTTATGACCAACATTTCCTAATTTCCCCTGGTTAAGAGTTCTTTGAGACAATTCCATCAGCTTTAGCCAATCAGAAAATAGAATTGTCTGATTTATCCATCTTGCGAATGACCCCGCAGGTGGCGTAGGTTTTAAACTGGCCATTAAACTTTCCTGTGACCTTGTCAGCCTTGGCCACATTCATCTGGATGGATGAATGGTTCTTGGCACTAATGATGTGGTTGTTTGTGGAGCATACAGGTCCACGAACTTGCTGGCGTTGTTCTGCATGTCCAGGCATCACCTGCTCCCTCTAGGTCTTTTGTGAAAGTGCAGAATGTACTTCTGCTTTCTAAATTTTACAGTAGTTCTACAACAAGTAACCTTAGGTTATTTTTTCTCATTAGTTTTTATAAAGATAAATTTTAGCCCAAAGGCATCTATATTTTTAAGGAAGTGAATATAATATTAAAAGTATTTTAAATCAGGCATGATGGCACACATCTGTAATTGCAGGGTTCAGAAGGCTGAGGCAGAAGACTTGAGTGTAAGACTAGTCTGGGCTATGTAGTGAGACCTTGTTTTAAAACACAACAGAACAAAAACTGTTATCAATTTTTAGGCTCTTTTCGTGGCATGAAATGTTACCTGGTGACTTATGAATGTTTTAAAAAGGTTGCTGACAGGATGAACATTTCTCTAGGTCCTTCTAATCGTTCCAATTCAGTGTCTTCTCTTGACCTGGAAGGAGAGTCTGTATCTGAGCTTGGGGCAGGACCTTCTGGGAGTAATGGAGTTGAAGCACTACAGCTGCTAGAACATGAGCAAGGTAAAGTAGTGTGGATACAGCTGTGCAGGAGAAAAGATGTGTGTGATCTCAAGAGAAGCAGTGTGTTTACATGTAGGTTGGCTGTGTTTGGGAAGAGTAATTTAAGTTGACTAATGACCATTAAAGGTGCACTTATTCATAGCTTCAGCTTTTAAAAAGGTGTTTAGTTGGGAAGTGAATTATTCAGGCTTAGTTATACACAGAAGTATGAATTACTTTAGATTCTGTAATATTTGCTGTTCTTCATTCTAATATTTATGGTGTGCAATGGTAACTACTCAGGGCTCAAGGAATGTAGTCTAGGGAAAGAACAGTGCAAATGGTTAAGAGCCCCCAAGCCTGGTGCTTGAATTTGATCCTGGGAACCCACTTAGTAGAAGAAGAGAGCCAGCTCCTCTAAGTTGTCCTCTGAGCTCCACATGCGCACACGGCACCGTGCATGCACACACGGCACCCATGTATGCACACACTTGTACAGACACACAGACTACAAATAGAGAGAAACAAAAGGAGCCAGGAAGATGGCTCAGTGGGTAAACTACCTGCCACACAAACATGAGGGGCCAAGTTTGCATCCCCAGCATCGACTTAAAAAGCTGGGTGTCATGCACACCTGTAACCTTAGCTTGGGGATGGGATGGGAGGATGGAAGGATGGAGAGATGAGGAGGTGGAGACAGGCGGATCCCTGGAGCTGTCTGACCTCTTGCTTGCACATACATGAAAATGGTATAAAACCTCACAAACCCTATAGTTAGGGCACACATCCTCAACTCAGTGTGAGGTAGTGTTCCTCAGACTGCAGTGACCATGAAAGTTGTTCAGGGAATTTCCCAAGCTGTCCTAGATAGAATGAGTATTGCCATTGGAGTGCATGGCTTATGTAGAAATAGTGCCATAGTGGATCCATTTTTCAGGGTATCAGGTAATATTTATTGCACATAACAGAGAAACAGGCTAAAATTAGCCTACTCCCGAGGTTGATTGAAAAATCACACCTTTGCCAGGCAGTAGTGGCACACATCTTTAATCCCAGCACTCAAGAGGCAGAGCCAGGCGGATTTCTGTGAGTTCGAGGCCAGCCTGGTCTGCAGAGTGAGTTCCAGGACAGGCAGGGCTACACAGAGAAACCCTATCTAGAAAAACCAAACAAAAGAAGAAAAGAAAATCACATCTTTGACCGGCCTCTGAGGGATTCCAGTGTAGTAGTTGACAGTCTCCATATGTGAACTGCTGAGTTAAGAAGTGAATCAAGGCTGGAGAGTGGGTCTGCCATTTGCTGTGACAAAACTTCCTGGAGAGACACCACACGCCTTCTCACTCCAGATAGGGAGTCCATGACAGACCAAAGTCCAACTTGGTAAACCATGACTTTTATTGGGTTTACTTACAGGAGTAGAAATGACTCAAAGACAGCTGTTTAAAGCCCACCCCAGCATGAGTGACAGCTCACAAAAGCTGGGAACCTGGAGCACACTGCACAGCCTGCAGGCAGCTCAACAGGTTGGAGAGTGTCCTTTCTAAGTGACTGGTCTACACCTCTTCCCGGCAGCTCAGCTGGCTTCTGCTTCTTCCAGACAGCTGGTCTAGTCTCAGATTCTTCCTTGCAGTTTGGCTTTTCTTGACTCTGTATGTCTAAGAAGGACTGTCAGTTTTATTTTTTATGCTGGCAGGGAGGGGCTTAGTGAATCTGCTCAGTTTCAGGAACTTCCCAAAGCTATTTTGAGTTGTTTACCTCCTGCTTAAAGAGCTTCTCTTCCAGATGGACTATTTTGGTTTCAGAGAACACTGTTAAGAGGACTTGCTGTTCTTGCACAGCACCTTGGTTCTATTCCCAGCACCCACATGACAGCCTGTGTGGGCTCTGCAGACACCAGGCATACTTGCAGTGCGCATACATATACATGCAGGCAAAACATTCATACACGTGAAATAATAAAATAAATAAATCTAAAAAGAAAGTGAACTGAGTGAGGCATGGGTATGGTGTTGCGTGTCTTTAATCCTAGCACTCATGGGGGGAGAGGAGTTAGAGCTAGTTTGGTCTACACGGAGAGACATTACCTTAAAAAACCGAAAGTGAATTGAGAGCTAGATGTGATGACCTATGCCTGTAACCTGTCGTTAAGAGACGGTGAGGTGGGAGGAACATAATTCATGCCATTTTGAGGCCTTGTTTTAAAACAAAACAAAAAACATCGAAAACCAGATAAAAATTTTAATATAAGGGAATTGACAAGAGTGAGTTGTGGAGCTGGTCAGATATATGGCTCATGGGTAAGAATGCTCGCTCTGCAAGATGAATACCATAGTTTCAGTCTCCAGCACTCATGTAAAAGTCATGTGTGCCTGTGACCTCAGCATTGGGCCACAGAGACAGGACAGTCCTTGGAGCTTGCTTAGCTGGATGGGTGAGTTTTTGGTTCAGTGGCAGGTGAAGAGCGGTAGCGAGGACACTTTTGACTTGTGTGTGTATGCATCACATACACAAGCAAGCTGTGGGAAACTGGTCTAGGAAAGAAGGAAAACTCTAGAACGAACACTTGAGCTGTTGCCGAGGGAAACAGTTTGCATATGGGTTTATCACCTAATTATTAACACAACAATTGGATCCAATAAGCCACCCTGAAACCTTTACCTCTGCTTTCCTTCTGGGTTAGTTCTTCTTATTTAGACCTCTCCTCTATCTCCTGTCGGCAGTGGTTAGGTGGGGATCTCTGCTAATCTTAGCTGGGGTGAAGTGATCAGTGGGGAGCAGGCTGGAATGTGTGCTTTTTAGTGATAAAATGAATAACTTGAAGTTTAAAGACAGAATTCTGTCAGGTCAACCAAAAAATTGTAGCTGTGTCACCATTTTTAAAGTGCTTAAATTTGTTTTTGATAGCTACAACCCAAGATAATCTTGATGATAAGCTGAGGAAGTTTGAGATTCGTGACATGATGGGACTAACAGATGATAGGGACATATCAGAGACAGTGAGTGAGACCTGGAGCACCGATGTCCTGGGAAGTGACTTTGACCCAAACGTTGATGAAGATCGTTTGCAAGAGATTGCAGGTAACTGGTGTTCAAGGCCTCTCAGAATAAAGAGCTGTGTAGGTGTCCTATCCATTTCTTCTTCATGGGAGGGTTAGGGTTAGGGCTCTGAGCACTGCCTGGGTGGCTAGTCTCCATATGGAGCAAGGTATTCAGTACCTAATCTAAGTAGACATGTGTTACCTACCGTCTGTGTTCTTCTCCACCACGCTGGTAAAATGGCGGAACTGGGAAAGGCCCTTGCTGCTAAGTCTCATGAGCTGACTCAGACCTCTAGGATCTGTAGAGGGAAGGAGAGAACTGTCTCCCACAAGTTGTCCTCTGACCTGTGTGTGTGCCATGTCCTTTAACACAGTTTTAATACACAGGTTTTTTTGAAAAAACAAAAGTTCAAGTTTATCCCAGTTCTTGGGAGGCAGAGGCAGGTGAATCTCTGTGAGTTTGAGGCTGGCTTGATCTACAGAAAGAGTTCCGGGACAGCCAAAGCTACACAGAGAAACCGTCTTGAAGAACAAGGAAAGCCTTACAGATGAGTGCCTTGAGTTAGTTTCATGTCAAGTCTTACCTTTGGGGCACAGTATATATTCTCAGTTTGTGGTTAGCTTATTGTCTTTTTGAGACTAAAAACCTTACCTTAAAATGAAGGTTTTTACAGACTGTAGCCATAAAATATGGACTAATAGGGGCTGGAGGGATGGCTCAGAGGTTAAGAGCACTGGCTGCTCTTCCAGAGGGCCTGGGTTCAATTCCTAGCACCCACATGGCAGCTCACAACTGTCTAGTTCCAGGGGACCTGGCACCCTCACACAAACATACATGTAGGCAAAACACCAATGCACATAAAATAAAAATCAATAAATTATTTTAAAAGTATGGAATAATAGAATACTGAAGTTCTCTAAAAGGAGGGCTGGAGGTGTAGTGAGTGGAACACTAGCCTACCAGGGTGATGGTTTAGGAACCATCCCCAAGCACCACAAAACCATAGAAAACAGCATTGAAATGAACTCATTTCGAGAAGGACTAATTCTGTTCCAAAGGGTAACCAACCAGTTTTTCCTTTTTTGAAATGTCAGTTTATTGTGTTATGACATTCAAGACTTACCCTTTATAGAATACTGTTTTGTGACTTTTGAAGATTCATAGAGCCTTTTAATCACTATCTTCCTCTTCTTTGTAAATCATGGAAAGTATCAACCAGACAACAGAGGATGCTGGGAACTCACTATACTTGGTCCTGGGCTTCAGCAATCAGACACACAAGGCCAATTTGGTTTTCCCATTTCCCCTTGTTCCCCTCCCCCATCATGCTTAGACACGTTCCAGACATTCTTTTTCCTTTTATTTGTATTTCATGTCTGTGAGTGTCTGCATGTATACATAGTACAGCATGTGTACCTGATAAT
>CABHPH010134211.1:0-56365 GCA_902168325.1 Peromyscus nudipes | reverse complement strand
AATCTCTGGGTAATCAACACATACATCTCTGTATATCAACACAACCCCTAGAGATTTGAAAGGACAGATTTATAGCCTATCTGGGCCCCACTCTAGGGGTTTAGTACCATATCTTCATCCTATGACTTCAGTACTCTTTTTAACTGGTTATTTATAGATGCACACAATTCTCAGAAAAAAAATTAAAAATGCTATGTTCCCTATATTTAACCTTTTTATTTCCAAATTTAAGTTTGCGTTGCCTAATTTTTAACATATTAATGTAGTCATTAGTGTGCTGTTTTCTTCCTATAGTCTTTACACTAAAGAATGAATGACTTGGGCAGTATAGGTACAATGTGAGAACATTTTGCCTATCTCTCTAGGGCTACCAGTAAGTTTTATAATTTCCAATTTTTTCTTATTTTATTAGAAAAAAATTATGGTTGTTTTTATTTTAGAGAGTATCTCCCTCAGTTGAAGAAAGCCTTTTTGTATTTCTTTCAGAAAGATGCAGTCTCTCAGGCTCTGTTTACCATGCTTTCATGTTTCCCTGACTTCTAAGGGACAGCTTGATTGGGTAAAACATTTTTGTGTGGCTTTTTTTTTTTCCTTATGAACTTTGAAAATCTCCAGCTAACTTCTGGCTATGAGATCTCTGCTCAGAAGTACCTTTCAGGAGGACTAGGATGCATAGGATGCATTGAGGGGTGGCTTCTTTCTTTCTTTCTTTCTTTCTTTCTTTCTTTCTTTCTTTCTTTCTATCTTTCTTTTATTGTTGTCTTCAGCCTCTTTTGTATTGTTGTCTTTTACCACAGTGGAGCCAATTACAGTGTCTGTTAGAGTAGACCTGAAGAAGTTAACCCTGACTGCTGACTGAGGGCTGACCTTCCTGAGTCTAGATAGTGGTGAACAGCTCTGGACTTGGAGAGTTTCTATACTAGTTCTCTGAGAAAGCTTTCTACTTTTTTGGCAATGTTAAATCACACTCTTTAAAGACCCAGTAACTCACATTTAGCTCTTCTAATGCTGTCCCATTGTTTCCATAAGCTTTCTCCACGGCCCTAAACTCTTGGTCCTTTCTTATCCTCCACCTGGACATTTTCCAGGAGCCTGTCTTTGAGCACACTGATTCTCTCTTGCACTTGATCCATTCTGCTAATGCTGCCTTCTATGGCACTTTTAAATCTGCTAAGTATATTTTTTAGTTCAAGGATTTCTGTTTGGTTTGCACATTTTTGTTTCTACTTGTTAATCAAACTAAAATTTCATATGATTGAAATTACTTTTTGATGTTTCCTTGATTCCCACTGTGGTTCCTTGAATAGCCATGTTACATTCTCTGATAGTTTACTCACATATGTTACCTTCTGCTCGATTCTGACAGTTTATTTTGATACTTAGATGAAGTCGTCACTTCCTGAGAGTTCTTGGAGCTTGGTTTTTAGACCTCTGAACTTTGAAATATTATATATTTACTGTAGTATTCATAACCTAGATTTATTTTTCCATGTTTGCTGGAATGCTATACAATCCACCAGTTTTCTGAGCCTTTTGTTGTTTCTTTTGTTCCATCACTAGAGGGAGATATAAGCCCAGGTTTGCAGTAAAATTGGCACAGGGGTTAACACTCTTCCAGCACTAGAGAGGTACAACCCCAGCTTTGTCCTAATCTGCAACATATATATCACTTCATCTTAGCTCTTCAAATACCCACGAAAGTCTCTTTGGAGCTATGGTAATAACAGCCTCAGGATATTATGTTGTATCTGTGACTACTAATGCTGCTAAGCCTATCACACCCCGAGTTCACAGACTTTCACAACACTAGGTAGAACCAAATGTTGCCTTCTGTCCAAGACAATCCAAAGCAATCCCAGGTCAATGCTAGTGGAATAGTACTTGATAAAATGGGGCCTTAAGTCTCTGCATGGCACTGTAGCTGTTCTTGGAGCTCTGTTGGAGAATACTGGCCTGAAAATGGTGGTGTGTTACCAGTCTGACTTTGCATTTCAATAAAAAATTCTGTGCTAGCTGCTTTGTTCATTCCTAGAGAAAGGAGTCTGGCCACATACTACATTTTCCAAGGCTGAGTTGCTGTTGATCAAAATTGCTTGTTGCCAATGTGGGCACTAAACTGTGTTGCATATGTGTATCACACACAGACTTGCACAGCCCCATGAGTGCACTGAGGCCCAAACCACAGCTAACTAGTCATGCAGACCCATGACTAAAGTACATATCTCTACATGGTACTATGCCTATGGGCTACATCCATACTTTCCAACGTTGGAGGAAGGGAATCCAGACAATCTCTTGGTTCCTATAACTGGTGATAACCTGGGTCAACCCTGAGTCTCAAGCTCCCACCTGTGTTGCCAAGGGAAGCAGTACTTCACAAAGACTGGCAGTGGCTTCAGTCTCTGAAGTTCCCACCAATATGCAGGTATCTGCCTAATTTCAGGGCAGTTCTACAATCAGTGAGCCCTGGTCTGAAAATGGAGCATTTGGTCTCTGCTTGATGTTAGGTGGGTCTAACACTGATCCTGAAAACAAATTTCTATGTAGGCTTTTATTCCCTTCTTCCAGAAATTGGAGACTTGAACCCTGCTCTGTTGCCCAGGGTTGGAAGATGGTTGGTAGAAGCATTCCCTGGACCTTTGGCCATCATTCCAAAATTTATGTCTGTGAGGGACCCTACTCTTGGAGTTCTGCCTAACATCCTCATAGTGGAGATGGTAGGAGGTGTTTTGTCTAGACTTGGACTTCGTTTTTCTTCTATAAACAAGAAGCATGTCTCTCTAATCTCTATGGAGTTGGGGTACTGTGGTAGTTTGAATGTAGTTGGGCCCCATAAGCTCATAGGGATTGGCACTATTGGGATATGTGACTTTGTTGGAGTGGGCTTGGCCTTGGAGGAAGTGTGTCACTGTCAAGGCAGGTTTTGAGGTCTCCTATGCTCAAGATACCACCCAGTGTCTCAGTTTACTTCCTGTTCTCTGCAGGATCAAGATATAGCTCCTTTTCCACTCTCAGCTCCTTCTCTAGCACCATGTCTGCCTGCATGTTGCCATGTCCTGCCATGATGGAAATGGACTAATCTCTGAAACTGAAAGCCACCCAATTAAATGTTTTCATTTATAGAGTTGCCATGGTCATGGTGTCTCTTCACAGCAACAGAAGCACTAAGACAGAAGTTTGTACCAGGGACTGGGGTATTACTGTGATAGGCCTGACAATGCTTTTGTTTGGGGGAATTTGGTCTTTTGTACTTTGGGTTAGGAAAGCAGTGGAATGCTTTAAGCACTGCTTAATGGGCCACACTAATAAAAGTATGGAAGACAATGGTGCTGAGAATGATAAGAGATGTGGTGGGGGGCTCAAGAGGATTCAGAGGATGAGAGTTTTCGTATGTTGCCTAGAGGTCTTTCTTGTGATATTTTGGTGAAGAAAGTGGCTGCTTTTTTGCCCTTGCCTGAAAACTCTGCCTGAGGCTAATGTAAAGAGCTTTGGATTAATTCCATTGTTGAAGGAAATCTCAAAACAGCCTACTATAGACTCTGTTGTGTAGTTGCTAATGTTCATGTTTATAAAGATTTATAATGAAAAGGAACAAGTTGAGCAAGGAAAAATACAAAATGTAAAATTTGAGGAAAAAAAGAACACCAGAAAGTGGAATGGAGCTAAACCCTGTGTTGAAGGAGATAAACAGATTAAGAAATGGAATAAAGGAAGTAGTGATCTCAGTGCAAGATCTCACCAGCTATATTTCCATCTTTTGAAAGGGAATTAAAGAAAAACCTAGAGCTGGGTGTGGTGGTGGACACCTTTGATTCCAGCATTTAGAAGGCAGAAGCTGATGGATTTCTGAGTTTGAGGCCAGCCTGGTCTACAAAGCAAATTCTAGAACAACCAAGCTTAGGCAGTGAAGGTAACCATCAAAATCAGAAAGCTGGTGAGGATGTAACTGAACAAAGGGGCCATGTTCCAGCCCACATGGCAGCTTCAGCCATATGGTTCTGGCTTTAGAATTAAGGAGAGAAAGAAGAAAGGGGCTATGGAATTTGCCTCCAAGACAAAGGAAAGCTGTTGAGGCCAGCATGTGTCAGGGGTGTCCCTGAATGGAGGCCTAGGGAGGTCATTGCATGAAGCTATGAAGTTGAAGCCTGGATTATGCTGGTGACCCCAAGATGTTGAGATGCCAGAGCCATGGGTTACCTTCCCAGGAAAGCTGCTAACAGTGAGAGGAACCAGCTCAAGATAAAGAAGTATGTTGCAATCAAAGCTGAAAGGAGCTAGAGATCTGAAGAGCATTTTGATAAAAGACATATAGATTCAGAGTTTAGAGTTTGTCCAGTTGGTTTTTGGTCTTGCTTTGATCCACTATTCCCTCACTATATTTCCTTTCCTGTGTTTTGGAATGGAATGTGTAAACTGTGCCATTATATGTTTGAAGTTTGTGATTTGTTTCTTGATTTTGATTTTATAGGAGATTACAGTAAAGGCATTGCATGAGGGCTGGAGAGATGGTTGGCTTAGAGGTTAACAGCACTGGCTGCTCTTCCAGAGGTCCTAGGTTCAATTCCTAGCAACCACATGATGGCTCATTGTCATCTGTAATGGGATCTGATTCTTTCTTCTGGTGTGCATGAACACAGAGCAAAAAGGACATTGCATAAGTCTCAGAAGAGACTTTGAACTGTGCACTTTAAAATATTGTTGAGGCTGTGATAGATTATGGGAACTTTTGAAGTTGGACTGAATGCATTTTACATTATATTCTTACAAGCTTTTGGGGGCCAGGGAGTGGAATGTAGTAGTTTGAATGCAGTTGGTCCTCATAAGCTCGTAGGGAAAGGAACTATAGTGGCTTCATTGGAGTAGCTATGGCTTTGTTGGAGGAAGTGTGTCACTGTCAAGGCAGGTTTTGAGGTCTCCTATGTTCAAGATACCACCCAGTGTCTCAACTCACTTTCTGCTCCCTGTTGGATCAAGATGTAACTCCTTCTCCACTCAGCTTCTTCTCTAGCACCATGTCTACCTGCATGCTGCTGTGTGCTGCCATGGTGGTAAAGGACTAAACCTCTGAAACTGTAAGCCACCCAATTAGATGTTTTTCTTTATAAGAGTTGCCGTGGTCATGGTGTCTTTTCACAGCAATAGAAATCCTAACCAAGATGGGGACAAATGAGGTAGGCTACTCTTTCCTTCTGGCCTTCTTCAATACGTCTTCTTTTATCCTAAAGCCAGAATTATGCATGTTCACCTGGTTTCCTTAGCATTTGGGAAGGCAGTAAACCATAGTGCAAGGAAAAATCCTGAAGGAGGAGGAGATGACATACCAAAGGGCGATAGTGAACTCATACCTTCTTCATGCATACCCAAGTTCCCATCTCTACTCTCACACCTTTCTACTCCTTGTGCAGCTCTTGACAGAGCTGCTCCTGACCACTTATGACTCATCTCTTCAAAGCAGGTAGAGCTGTGAGCTCAGTTTTTAATCTTTGTTGGGAACTTTCTGAATTATTTTTTTATCATAATTGGAATAAAATGGAAAAATCCTCCAGCATGCAGAACCATGAACATTTGAGTTTTCCTGCGCTGCTAACCTTGAATACTACCTCATGCTGCCTCCGCCAAGGAGCTTATCAGAAAATTGGTTATTTCATAAACACGTGGAGCTTGTGCCTACCTTGAGCTTTGCTCTTTCTCTTGCATTCGCGTGGGATAAACCTTGCTCAGAAGTCCCTTACTTGCCTTCTGTTCTTCATTTAGATTTGCATGTGGAGACTGTCAGATGTGACCGTTCTGTGATGTTTGCTGGTGTGTGATCCCACATTGCTTTACCTCTGACTTCAGAACCTTTTTCCAGGTTCCTCTCATGGAAGATCACATCTGTCTTGTTCAATAACATAGGCTCTTTACTTAAAGAATCAGAAGAAAATAGCTTTTTAAATTATTTGTTATCTTAGTAAATAATGGTTCTCACTAACTAAATAGTGATTCTTTTTCAGTTTAATTATTTTTTGCATCAAAGTATTATTTTCTAAAGTGATAATAATCAGCATGAAATTCTGTTCTCACACACTAAGAATATTGAATAAATGTTGAATAAATCAATGAAAGTATCAAATTAAATAAAACAAAGTCTGGTATCAGTATGCAGAATTGACTGTGGTATAAAAAGTTGAGCACAAAATTGAAAAAACACTATACAGCAATAAATTAGATGTGGCCAAAGTTTTTAAGGCTGGGGAGGTAGCTCAGTAGTAGGGTGCTTGCCTAATATATTCAAGACACTAGGTTCTATCCACTGCACTAAACAAAAATTTAAAAATGTACTTGGGGCTATACTAAAGTGAGTTAGGATACAAGGGTCCATTTCATAGATTAACCAATGACACTTTATTATGCTATTTGTCCTTCATGTTTTAGGAATAACATGTTAAAGTTATTGACTTCATTACATTTTTGGTTTTTTTTTTTAGAATGTTTGGCAATGTATTCCAACTGTATACTGGGTAAGGAATCAAAAATTCAATGACTTACTAGTTTAACATTATGATAGGTAAGTTTGTCTGATTCCAGAGCCTTTGCTAATAGCTTCTAGCATATGCTGACTCTCTTTTCTATTTATTAAACACATGTTATATGCCAAGTTCAAAAGACGGTATACAGCACAGCACAGAATACACTGCAGTATGTTTCAGAATATTTTCCTTCTCTGTAGAAATACTTGGATCTTGGTTCATTTCTACTGATGTTTGTATTTTCAGAGTTGCTATTTTAAATTACTACCCTTTTTCCTAGGATGCAGAATATCTTGTGGGGAATCACCTAAGAAACCAACTGAACAAGTGATAAAGAAAAATGCTGTTAATGAGGGGAAGGGAGAGTCCAGGGGAAAATGGATGGTGTGGGGAGAAGAGTAAAGGAGAACCAGGGGAGGTGCAAGGGGAGTTTTAAATGAGGGATGTTTTTGAGCAACCTGAGCAGAATATATGCATGTGCTCCAAATAGTGACATAGACCTAAACTTCAACTGCAGATTACGTGAGAGGCCTCTCCTATAACCAGTTTTTCTCCACCTTGATCCCTCCACCTTTCATCAACAATAGACATCTAGTTCTCACCCTTGGCCTGCTGCCCAGGGGGCCCAACCATCTATGCTTTCCCTCAGCCACCACTGCAATTCTTGCAAAGGCAGCTGGCTATGGTTTGTTTTTGTATTGGGTTTTTTTGTGTATTTTTACAACCACTGTACTATAAATTATAACAATATTTCTATTAAAAAGTCACATCTTCCTAAAAAAAAGAAGAAAGAAAATACTCATTTGTTCCAAAATTATCCTGTGAGTCTAGTAAAACTGCCACTCAGGATAAATATAAGAGTATCTTGTCTTGAAGTCTTTAAAGAAAGAAAACAAATATAGTCAAAGTAAAAATTGCCAGTAATTTAATAGCATATACCTTATTATAGACTTAGCTTGTGCAGTTACCCTAATGCTGGACAACTTATGGCTTATTTGCCCCTTTTAAGCGGAGTTTTAGCTCATAAAAGTTACAAAAGCATGGTAACTTCAGATAAAAATACATTGCAACTCCCCAGGTTTTGCTAAGTTCAAGTAAGCCTTGATTGTAATGTAGAAATCACAAGTTTCCCACAAGGTTTCAACTTTTTAGTAAAGGATACACAAAAAAATTGTGGAAGAAAGCTTTAGCATCATTTATGGATCTTGAGATATATTCATCTTCCAAAGCACCAAGGGATCAGTGAAGGGTTCTTATCAGTACATTGTCTACTCAGACCATTCATAGAACAAATTTGCCTATAATATCTAAGTGAACTACTTGAATCCCGATCACACTACAGATAATATGAATGTATACTCTTCTCATAATCTGAGGGATCCTGGATGATATGATTCTTTGTTTGGCTCATTATTTCTTGGCTTTTATATCAAATTTTTTGGTTTTGGCTGGCTTCACATCGATCGATCATTCAGGCCATCTCTTTATTGCCCCACATTTTTCTATCCCTTCAGGTCCACTTATTCTCAGTACATAAATATAAAAACTTTATTCTACAAATCCAGAAAAAGGAGGAGCCATTAGAGAAGTAGTTGAATCCTTAGCCATCAGGGAAATACAAATCAAATCTATTTGAGATTCCATTTTAACACCTGCCAGAAAGGCTAAGTAAGGTCAAAAGCATAACTCATGCTAGAGAGGATGCTGAACAAGACACTCCTCCATTGCTGGTGGGAATGGAAATTTCCATAGTCATTTTGGAAATCAATATGGCAGTTTCTCAGAAAATTGGGAATAAGTCTACCTCAAGACCCATCTATACTACTCTTGGGCATATACCCAAAGGACACTCCATCCTATCACAAGGACACTTGCTCAACTATGTTCATAGCAGCATAATTCGTAATAGCCAGAACCTGGAAACAATTTAGAAGCCCCTTAACTGAAAAATGGATAAAGAAAATGTGGTACATTTACACAATGGAATATAATACAGCTATTAAAAACAGTGGTGCCATGATATTTGAAGACAAATGGAACTAGAAGAAAAATCATCCTGTCAGGTGACCCAGACCCAGAAAGACAAACATGTTATGTACTCACTTATAAGGGACCAAAAGAGAGAATATTGGGTGAGGTGACAGGAACTGGGGTGGGTGGCATTTGGGGGGTAATGTAGAAACCTAGTGCAGTGGAAACTCCTGGGAATCTATGAGAGTGACCCTAGTGAAGTCTCCTAGTTATAGAAACTACAGAGCCTGAGCCAGCCACCTTCCATAACCAGGTAAGGATCTCTGCAGTGGGACCAGTACATCAACCCAGCCACAAAACCTTCGACCTGCAATCTGTTGTGCCTGTAATATGTGCTGGGGGTAGTGATGGTACAGAACTTTTGGGGGTGGCCAACCAATGACTGGTCCAACTTGAGGCCCACCATGCCACAGAGGAAATCCACACCTGGCACTTCCTTGTTGGTCAGTTACCAGAGGCAGGACATCGCAGAGACCCAGGACAGAATCAATCATGACTAGGAAAAAAAAAAAAGTCAATGTAATGATTCCTAATGTTATTCTGCTATACTCATAGACTGATACCTTGCCCAAGTGTCACCAGAGGTGTGTCATCCAGTGACTGATGGAAACAGATGTAGAGGCCCTCCAGCCAAACACAAAGCAGAGCCATGGTAACACCGCAGAAGAAGGGATGAAAGATTGTAGAAGCCATGGGATCAAGGACACTATGAGAATATGGCCTATTGAATCAACTAAGCAGGGCTCATAGGGACTCACAGAGACTAAAGCAACAAACATGGACTCTGTATGGGTCTCCGCTAGGTCCTCTGCATATACCTTATGATTGTGTAGCTTGGTGTTCTTGTGGGACTCGAAGCAGTGTGAGTGGGGTGTGTCTCTCACTCTTTTGCCTGCTCTTCTGACCCTTTTCCTCCTACTGGGTTGCCTTGTCCAGGCTTGATATGAGGGTTTGTGCCCAGTATTACTGTAACTTGTTATGCCATGTTCTGTGGATATCCTGGGGAGGCCTGCTGGTTTTTGTTGTTGTTTGTTTGTTTGTTTGTTTGTTTTTTAAGGGAAAGAATGAGGATATGGGGAAGAGAGGAGTTGGAGAGAGACTGGGAGGAGTGCAGGGAAGGGAAACTGGTTAGAATGTAATGTATGAGAAAAGGATAAAATAAAATAAAATAAATGAATAGTAGTTGATGGGGGCAAATTTTGCTGTTAGGGGAATCATCATAGACTAGGAAGCCACCATTCCTGAGTTTACCTATTACACATCGTCACACAGAACTTAACAAAATGACCACTTTTCTTCAGGTTTAATCTGCACCAACGTTGTTGGGAGTTCAAATATTCTACACTATGCTTGAAAAGTTCTTTCATCCAGTTCACTATCACTACTCTTTATCCCTGACCATTCATCTCTTCAACTCCTACTTTAGCAAAATTAAAACAAACAAAAAGTAAAGGCAGAAATACAGAAGAAAAACAGCCAAGCATACTTATCAAAAAGAAAAACAACAATATAAAACACACAATATCATCCTGTCTTTAAACTTACCTTTTCAAAACTGGAATTATATCATTTAAATAGTCTTTCCATACCAGTGAGAACAAATATAAAGTTGATGCAAAGCAGTTCATTGTATTTATCTGTGATTTCACCTTCAAATTCTGCCTCAGATTTTGCTATTCATACTGAAAGAAATAATGTTCGCTTAAAAGAGTCATTTTTCTGGAGCTAGAAAGATGACTCAGGGCTTAAGAGTGTGTGCAGCAAGAGTGTGTGCAGCAGAGGACCAGAATTTGGTTCCCAGCATGTACTTTGGGCAGCCCACAATTGCATGTCACTTCAACTCCAGGAGATCCTATACCCTTTTCTGGTGTCAAAGGGCACTAGCTAACATGTGTCACACACACACCATATATATACATATATATATACATATATATATATATAGACAAATAAAAGAGTAATTTTGCTACCTAACACAAATTGCATAGTATCACTAATATAGAAATTTCTGGAAGTTTGTTTTTACCTTGAAATACTTTTCTAGACACAAAGAACAGTGTATTTTCTTCTTCTTAATTAAGAATACACCAGGAGTGAGGTAGAGACAGATGCAGAATGGTGAATGCAGAGTGTTGAGCGATCCAGAATCTGTTTTGCTTCACACATTTGCACAGCTCCAGCTCTGTGGCATTCTTAACACTGCCTGTTCATTAGAATCATCTGAGGAGCTATTAAAACTCCCAATGCAAAGGCTCTAGGCCAAACCTATAAATCAAACCTCTGAAACTGTGACCCCTGCATCAGTAGTTTCCAATGCTCCCCAGGTGATTCCTTTACGAAGCCAAATTTGAGAATGGCTGGGCTTCAGAACACTGGAGTCCGTACAAGCATGGCTGGGTAGTGGCCAGCCATTTTTTGGTATTGTCAACAGTACACAAGAAACCATGCCAAGAGCCATTTGGGGATGGGAAAGTCATAGAACTTGCCCATCCAAGTTCTTTTGGGAGAGTAAGAATTATTCCTTAGAGAATGACTATCATCACTGGAGTCCGTGAAGTAAATGAGACAAGAACGCTCTCAAAAATCAGATAGCGTATGTTTGGGAATGGACAGGAAATGGTTGTATTTTGCTTTAAATTGAATCTATTTCTCTGAACTCTGTTAAAAGCATTTGAATAAACATACTGGCATTTTTGCTTTAGTTTTTTTTTTCTGGAGAAACGAAATCTGTAAGAGACCATCTATACCTAAATGTCACTTGCTTTGCTTTGTAATGATATGAAATAAAATTTGATCACAGGAATAGGAGTCTGTTGTGGCTGAATTCAACATTCCCCTTTATCCAATGAACAATATAAGTAACATTTTCCAAATTTGTATGTTACAAACATAAAAAAATGGGGTTAAAATGATTATTCGTCCTTTGCAATAGTCTGAAGTATGCACTATAACATTCAACTAATTTTTCTCTAAATATGAGTTTTTCTAAAACTTGGGCACTCTGTATAAATATACAGTAAGTGCATATTGGTGTTCTCAAAGATAGTCTCTTAAGCCTAGCTTAGTAATTTCCCACTATGATTATTAAGTAGAAACAGACAAAAGTAAAGAGAGTAGACAGATTAATTTACCATTGTCTTAGGCTCACTACCTGTATGAAAAACTCTGAACTAAACCATTGGGAAGCAGAATTACTCTCACATTTTATTATGAATATGAAAGGAAAAATCTTAAAAGTGGGAAGAATGCACTAAGTGAAGTATTTTTATTCAATCTTGTCAGTCAATGTTTGTTTGAGGAGTAGGAGTTTGACTAAACATACACACAGATAAGAGAATGTTGAGATTCTGTAGGGATGGACAGAACACTGGTAGGCAGAGAAGAGAGTAAACAAACAATATTCAACTGGCCTGTCTGATCAACAAGGAATTGGAAGGGGTAGTGAGGCGTGATTGACAGAAGAGACATATGGGGAAGATGGTGGCAGTGCAGAATTGTGGTTGATGTTCTGCAAAGCAGCTTTGGTCTAAGGATATTTGTATTTGAATTGTAGCCCATCATTTTGTTCCAAAATTTTGAACACCTCTCTGTACCTCAATTTCTGATCTGCAAGTTAAGTTTATATGCAAAACTCTACCTTCTTGTGCATATACTTTTGTGCCTAATGGACTATCATTGGTGCATACTAAACAAAAGTATTTGCTGTGGTTATAAGGCAATGCATTTATTATAGTAAGTAATGATGCAGCTATACCTATAAAATGTTACTTATTAATGCAGAGAAATAAGTCTTGACACATTAATAAAAATATTATAATATAGAATGTGGAACAGGATAGAATGTGATCTTTATTTATTGTATATATAAAATTTGAGATTAATATGTGAAAGTTAAAGTTATCATCTTCTGAAGGCTGCAGGTGACTGCTTGACATTTATAATGGTTATTTGTATCTTTTTATAACTCTATTTTTCCCTTTTTCTTCTCTCTCTGTCTCTCTCTGTCTCTCTCTCTGTCTCTCTTTCTCTGTCTCTGTCTCTCTCTGTCTCTCTGTCTCTCTCTGTCTCTCTCTGTCTCTCTCTCTCTGCCTCTCTCTGTCTCTCTCTCCTTGCAAAACGAGTAAAAAATTCATTTGTGAAAACAAAGCTTATTGTCTATGTGTGCCATATATCCGAATGTGGAATCAAAGACTGGAACCATAAGATCTGTAGGAAGGATGGCTGAAATGTACTCCTGGTTTTGAATAACCCCAGCTACAAGTCTCCAGGAGAATGACTTTGGGAATCTTTAAGAGCCAGCCCCTTCAGCTGTCTGTATCTGTGTGATAGGAAGAAGTGCACATAGCCTGCCTAATCCCAAGGGTTTAGCTCTGGACAGGTATATATGAGTGAAGCTAAATGGACTCGGTAGGATGTATAGACATGGGGCATATATCTTTTCATATATATATGTATATATAAACACAATAATAGTTAAAGAAGAGATCATGAATCTAGGAGAGGGAGAGAGAGGATGAGAGTGAAGTAGATGCAGTTACTCGTGTATGAAATTCTAAAATAAGATAAATATAAATAAAATAAAATATAAAACTTTTAAATAATAGAATGAATACAAAGTATTTTTCCATCTGGAACATAACTGAGAAATCAAAAACCTCTGGCAAAAATTCAAATGTAATTCTATCAACGCAATGTTTCAAAGTTTATCTTTCTCCAACATAGGAATGTGGTCCAACCTAGGTCTGATTCCTACACCTGTGAGTTTTGAAAGTCTGTAATCTGGAAGCTGAGGATAGAGAAGAAAAATGTACAGACTATAGTCTTGCTAAATGCTGGATCTATGATGAGAAAAGTTGAAGAGAGATAGGGGAAAATAAATTTGAACTAGTAAAATACCATCTAAGGTAAAAATATTATCACAATTCATACTGTAATATCACAACATTTTCATAATTTCAAACTAAGAAAATATTTCTAGGTATGCACATAAAAATTAATGTAAGTAAAGAGTAGACATGTGCTCTCTTGATTTCTTTTAAAATGTTCTTTTTACAGACTAATCACTTTACATTTGCTCACATATGAACTAACATGGAGCCTTCCTTGGTGCTCACATTTAAAACTTCTTTTCTCTCTGTCCTGTTTATGACTATTTTCTTTGATTCATATCCTCTAGTACTACTTGTAGAACAATATATATGCTTATCCTTAATACCATTAGTTCTCTGTTTTTAAGAATTCTTAGAGCCATACACATTACTAAGACAAAGCTAATGAATTTTAGTTAATTTGATTTAAAATTGAAACAACAGTCACTTCTGAGCTTAAGAAGCATGAGTAAATCAAGATTATTTGTGTATATACTACTTTAAAGTGATTTTGTAGTTTGAGTTAATGGATGTTATAGGCCCTATGGTAGAATCTGCTGTTGTTATTTTGTTAAATGGTTATGTTGTCAAATTGCCCTCTCAATATTTACTTTTATACCCATAGACTTTAGTGGCCCCCAGTCTTGGTCAGGCAAGCTCCTTCTTGCAGAGGCAGGTAGGCAATGCTGAAATTAATCTAAGTAGTAAGACCAAAAGATTGTGTGCTCATCCTTAAACCAGACATCATTCTCAACCTCTGCCTGGTTCTACCACCAAGCCTCTGGGTCTGTCCTAAAGCAGAGATAATGTAAAAGCCGGATGACTGGGAGAAATGCTATGAAAGACAAACTTCTTGACTGGAGCTGGTCACTACCTTTGTGAACTTATATAAAGTGTGGTCCCCTCAACAAAAGCAGAATAAGATCAATCAGCCCAAATTCCAGAATAGATGGGGGGAGGTGCTGTCTAGGCCTCAGCCATTACTGAGGTGCTATTGGCATTGATAGCTGCCAGGCAATATAAAGGCATTTTGTTCTTGAACATGTGGTAGATTTCACATACTCCAGTGAATGGCATTATAGCATAGTGGGTTAGTTAAAAAAAAAAAAAAAAAAAAGAGGACACGGGATTGGGAAGGGATTATGTTGGGGGAATTTGGGGCAAGTTAAGGGGAAATAGGAGCATCAATATGATCATGTTTCATTGTATATATGTATGAAATTCTTTAAAAGATTGGAAAAATAATCAAAGCAATAAAAAAGTTGTAGGGTATGCCCCATGCTTTCAATATTTTATATTTTTTTCAGTCTTCTCATTTTCTTAGATACATTTATTCATTTAGAAAGCATGTATTGAGTGTTTACTATGATCTAAAAAATATTCCTGGCACTGACAGCTGAAAAAAAGTCAGTCAAGGACTGATCTTCATTTACTTCCTATCTAATATGACAGACACAGGCTAAGGAAGTAATTACTCAAGATGTTTAATTGCTGCTGCAATTACTAAGCAGAAGAACAAGCAGTTTTATTGAGCAAATGTAGAGCGATAAAAATCTGGTTTGGGAGGCGAGGGCAGGCTTTTCTGAGATTATGATGTTTATGGTCATTATGGAGCTGGATGTGGTGTTAACAGGCATGTTGGAGCAGGCCAAGGATGGAGAATTTCTAGGGAAGGAGGAGTCATGGAAGATCTGGGTATGCAGCCCTGATAGGTTGATACTGCTTTCTAACAGATGTTCTGAGGGTAGACATCCAAATTTTAGGCTTCTTCAGTGTAGAAAGTGAGACTACATGGTTTTTATGCATTACTCTGACATACTATAAAATTTCAAGTGTCTATTGTCTCTTTCACTAAGTATTACTTTACCATCCCCCCATCGGTGGTAAGGATAGGAAAGACAATTGTTTGCAGGATGGAGCAGTGGGGACTATGGATGTTAGAGGACATTAACAGCTGGAAATGGTCCAGGATGAGGATTCATATTGAAGATAGAATGGGGTATAAAAAAGTTCCTAGAAGACTCTAAGATTTAAATTTTGGGTGGAGGGAGAAGCAGGGACAGTGTCTAGGCCAAAGACAGAGGATTTAGTGTCACTGAAGCCAAGAGGAAAGAATTGCAAAAAGGGAGTAATAAACTATTTGGATAGTTGATGGGGGGTTGTTTTCAATGTCACCTACTAAGAAGGCACATTAGACTTGAGGTGACTGATGATTTCCTAGTACAAGTTCAGTGGAGAAAAATAATTATTGGCAAACTTAAAGTATTCCTTATATTTTTTGATAGTGACTTCATGTGAAGTAAACATATATACAAATGTAGTTGGCTATTATCAAGTAAAATATGTTTTAAAGTTTACCATAAGCTATATTTTTTTGAACAAACAAGCTTGCTTTATTTGCATTTTACTAATGAAATGTTTGTTCTTTTATGCAGCAAAGCACAGTACTAGTTTAAGAATTACAGTGCAAAATAATTTGTCTTAAGAATATAGCTTTACTTATGCCCAATACCTTACTATTTCTTAAGCCTCTACTGTATGCAAGACCCTTACTTTCTATAATCAAGTTTTGTGTGCACAATAATCAATCAATCATCTATCATCTATCTATCTATCTATCTATCTATCTATCTATATCTAGATAGTTACATACATAGATATATTTTTAATGAATGAAAGTAGAGGAACATTCAGTGGACTGAGTTTTTAGTTGGGAAAGGCTACTGCATCACATTTCATTTATAGACCAACAATGACAGAATGGACTTCTGCCAGCGTCTGGAGGTATTCAGGTCACGTTTCTTTCAGGATCACTTGAGACCCTTCTATTTGAATAGTCTTGGCCTGTTTTAAAGTCTTTAGTTTTCCTCTGTGTATATTAGAAGGATGCTTAGCAACCTGTGGCTGTAATATTTCTGAAAGTCTTGGGTCACTTTTAGTGAATATCAATTTAAACAGTGTCCGTATTAAGGTTGATTTACAGCTTTTCATTTAAAACAAGACCAACAAAGGTCTTTCTGGGTGCAGGGAAATCATCCCAATCCTTCTTTCTCATTTGCCTACCAAATTTCTGCCCACAAATTTTAAAATCATGTGACAAACGCAAGCACTCCCCCATCTAACAGCTTTATGTGTTTGTCCTTCTCACAGATTCAGAGGGGTTGGCATCCTAATGTGCTTTGAGCATCCCTGGAGAGATTTTATTCTATCTGTTTAGCTATTTCATAAAGGAAAAGAAACCAACCGTTTATGGAGGATCTTTACTTGACCGTTGCAAATTCAGTCTTTATCATTTCAGCGTGAAATAAACCATTGGTCCTTGAAAAAAAAAGAGGCGTTATTAAAATATTGTCAATCTGTCTAAGCAATTGAAGAGGGGTTAGTATGTTTTTTTCTAACAGATTAGTGAGAGGAAGCTAAAACTATAGTGAGCTCACCCCACTTATAGATATGCCAATATACTGCTAGCTCTGGATTGATGCTGAGCTATAGGAAAGAGCTGGTGGGAGAGAAGCAGAAGTGACTAGACAGAAGAAAGCCTGTGGTGAGTCATGGTGGCACACACCTGTGATCCCAACACTAAGAACGCTGAGTCATGAGAACTGCAGGTTTGAAGCCAGCCTGGGATACACAGTGAACTATGGGCCAGCTCAGACTGTGTGGTAGGACTCTGTCTCAACCACCACAACAAAATAAAAATAAAAAGAAAGGAACATAAAGTCACCCAGATCTTCTATGACTCTGGTGTGTGCGGCCTTGGACAGCTCACTCTTTTTTCAGTAGTGAGTTTTTATCATCAGTAAAATGGGAGGGTTGTGACTAAGCAATTCTTGAGGTTACATTCATGCTGTACACTGAGACTTTCCTACCCTTTTGATGAGTCTTAGAGGTGAACTCAGAAGATCTGTGTGGTGTGAGTATCATTCATGAAAGTTGTTGACAGCTCACAGATGTAAGTCTAAAGAATAGACTTGCAAAACCAGCCCTCGATAGTGATTCAGTACAGCACGACAACTCTTAACTCCAAGTGTTCCCTTACTAGATGTTAATACAAATATGTATCAGGATTAAAACTTTAACCATCTGGAATAATATTTGCCGTTATTTTCCATATTTTAAATATTTTGGTAATTTAAAAGGCATTTACGTTTACAGCTTGTCACTTAAAACAAGACCAACATGGACCTTTCTCGGTATAAGAAAATCATTCCAATTCTTTCTCTTAAATTTCATCACTTCCAAATTTCATCAGTATAACTCAGTAAAAAGTAAAAAGGATTCTTTTAAACAGCAGTAAGATGTAAGGCTTAAATAGTAAATGATCTAGTAAAAATGTTTTTATTGCAGCAAATCCATGAGATTTAGGGAAATTTTTATGAGACTCAAAACGGATGTATTTTGCTTTTAGTACAGGTATAGCACACGGGATCTACCCAGAAAGTGTTGTAGTAAAGTGTGTCCACTGTGCTTCTTTCTCTCATAAAATATCTAATTATTAAAAACTCATTGGTGTTGGGAAATTTATTCAGATCTGTGGGTGCTCAGCCTGCACAATGTCCCTACTGAAATATGTTACGGTCTTTCTTCAAGTTTCTCTGCTACAAAGCTATTGTGTGAGCGCTCTCGTGCTGTGCTGTTATAACAGCAGGATTTTACACAGAGCTATTACCTCCGCTCCATAAATCACAATTGTTTTTAATCAAAGAGTTTTAAAATGAGCTAGTTGGCACTGAAGGATAATTCAGCACAAAAGAGGATTATTTGGTTTCAAAAGAGCAAATTCCCTTAGATTTAGGGTAGATACACTTAGGTACTTTAAAGACCTGTTGCTGTGTAGAGGTTAAAATTTGGATCATAATTTGGGCTGGGAAAAATAATAACTCTCGGAGTAAAGGGAAAGGAAGTGATCCTGAGTTTTGAGAAGGGGGAGAATGCACAACTAGGGTGGGTGAGACACGTGTCCTGTCACTGTACTACTTTGAGCAAATAGTCCCATGTCCAGTTTTGTCACCTCCCATCCTAAGAGGATGAGTGGAAAAAGGAGTTTTATCACATCACCACATCTGCCCCTGAAAAGTTGCTATGGTTGCTATACTTCTCAGTTAGCTAAGGTTGGCTTTTACCTAAGCTCAAAGCATTTTACAAGCCTTAGGGGAGTGCAGATTGTGTGTTTAATCTCTATTAATTCTGAAAACAGATAAGGCTAAGATCTTAATGTATTATGTCAAGACAGCATTTCCATACTGAAACAGTTTGAGTATGTGTGTGAGATGAGTCGCCGGGAGTAATTTTGTTTATAGGCAATTTCTAGTCTGTTAAGGAGTTTGAGGGCTTCAGGGATGCACAATTCTCAGACTCTTAAGACCGTGTTTCCCATCTTCTCTGCATCATAACTGACTCCGTGCATTAGTTTGCTGTGTTCTATGGAAAATAACGTATACTTGTTTTACATGAATCACTCAGAAAAGCTAACAAATACACCAGCTATAAAAAGAGCTACTTCAGTGCTTCACCAATGTTGTGGACACTGCGCAATTTCTAGCAAAGTAGTTACACAGTTTCTCTGGCCAAAGAGAGCACCGAGTATTCTAGCATTTGAAACTAGTATGCTTTGTAGCGTCTCAAAGGTGCCATGGTTTAAGGGTTAAACATACATTTTTCCCCTTTCAGTTTTTCAAAAGCAATTTGATATTTACTTTGCAACTCTATGTAGATCACATTTGAAAACCGTAAGCCACGTATTTGCTTTAAATGAATGGATATCCACCTAATCAGACGCCTGAGACTTGGACCAGTTCACACTCGAAATTTCCTAAAACTTCTTTTGGGTGTGCTGTGAATCTATTAGTCAAAAATATAGAGATGACTCTTTCTAATTGCATGAGATTCTAACTTGCAGATTCTAGCTTAAAAGATTAGTTGCATTTGATGAACTGATGTTAAAAGCATTGGCATTAGCAGTAAAGATAGGCTCAGTGATCAGCATTTGCTCAGAGGGCATTTAGGAAAAGACATATGCTCACATAGCAGTGGTTAAATCTCAGTGTGCTGCCATAATTACATGCTTCAATGTGTGTGCTTAATAACAACCTGAGCTGCCTTTGAGCATGCCAGGTGCAATCATCCCCATTCTCCTACATTCTAAAGTTTTCATCAATTGCAAAAGAAGATGTTGCCTTTTGAAGAGATGACATAAATTGAATCTTCATCTCATATTTTAGGCAGCATTCACTTACAGAAAATGAATATTTACTTACTATTTTTACTTCTTCAGAGTGCTGGGGGTGGAACTCAGGGCCTTATATAGTCTAGTAAAGATCTCGAATAATGAGCTATGCACACAGTCCTTTATAGTTATGTTTTTATTGCTGTATATTTCGGTAGGGCATAGTAGTTGGAGATGAGGATGCAGAGGTGACATGTTAGTAAATAACAATACTTTCTCCAGGAGATCTATAATGAGAGCCCAAGGAAGGAAAGGAGTATGTATAACACCGTGAGACTGGTGCTTTGTTATTGGAAATGACCCCACCCTTCCTTGCCAGTTCCCAGTGTTTCCCTAGTTAACATGTATCAGACCCCACTAATGGCTTATGGCAGCCTATCTAAGATACAACGTCGTAAGGGCTCCAGTTTCTTAAGACAGAGTTGGGGCGGCCTTTAATCCCAGCACTTAGGAGGCAGAGCCAGGAGGATCTTTGTGAGTTCGAGGCCAGCCTGGTCTACAGAGCGAGATCCAGGACAGGCACCAAAACTACACAGAGAAACCCTGTCTTGAAAAAAAACAAAACAAAACAAAAAGAGAGAGAGAGAGTTGGAATCATTTTCATTTCATTTCAGGTAAATGGTAATAAGAAACAAAACACCCTTGTGAAGTCTGAGACCAAATATTTCTGATTCTTTGTGCTGTTTTCTTGGGGTTCTTTCAGAACCCATACTGGTGTCCTCCTGGTTTCTCTCTCTCACCATGGCTAAGCATCGGATTAGCACCATATTAGAAAATGATATTAACAAACAGAATGGCAGGAATGAGTAGAATTTTCTGACCACTTCATAAGTGGACAGATCTTTGGCAAACCATGTCAACTGCAGAATTTGAATAAAATTACTGTAGATGTTACCTGAAGGTCAGACTCAAATAGGAATACAAAGAAGAAATCACATTCTCTTAGAATAAAAAAAGAGTCAGTATTTTGAGACAAATGGCAGACAATACTTTTATAGAACTAATAGAATCCCTTGTATCCTTCAAATTCTTGCATGTACAAAACAAGAGCAAAGGTCCCCAAACCTTCAAATTGGAAGTCAAATTAGGCCACCTGCTTCTTCCTGACCATCTTGAGATAAAGGCCACGGAGGTTCAATAGCCCAGCTAGAAATACTGAGACAACTTTCAGACAGAAGTTACCTGACATATTAGCGTGTCAGCTGTCCTTATCCCTGATGACAAATTCCATCGTTTGATATTTTCCTGTGACTTACACGCTCACGTGAATTTAATATTTTTCAACTGAATGGAAGACATCAAGGACCCAAGGCCTACTAAATACAGTATGACTGACATAGCTATGAACTCACAGAGACTGTGGCAGCATTCAGAGGACCTGCACGTGTCTAAGCCAGATGGAGTCCTAGAGCGAAGAGTGGACACTTTGGATATGCAAACCCAGAAATAAATAGATGGCCAACACAATGAACTCAATAGTATTTTTAGAGATAATTTTTGTCTCATGATGCTTTGTCTGAACATTTTTGAACTATACAGGTCTTTTGCTTATATATTATGATTTCCAGTTTATTTTTTATGGCTGTTCTGTGTGTGTGTGATTGTGTTTCTGTAGCTGTGTTTCTTGTGGTTTACCTTTGGCTCTTCTCCTTGTTTATTTGTTTTGTCCTACTTTTTTGTTGTTTTTACTTTATCGTATATCATTTTATTATTATATTTTAGATACTTGTTTGTTTTTTAATGAGAGAGAAAGAAAAGTTTTCAATTTGAGTGGGTGGGAAGGTGGGGAACATCTGAGAGGACTTGGGGGAGGGAAAATTCTGTAATCAGAATATATTGTATGAAAAAAATCTATTTTCAATTAAAAAAGAAGCAAAGGAAGTAGCATATTTTATAACACATGACAACTGTATGAAATTGGTTTTATTAGTGTCAACAAATGTAATTTTATTATTGCACATCCATGATCATTATTTGTATATGGACTATGGTTGCTTTGTGTTGCAGTGAAAATGAGAGAGATACTATCAGAGGATCTATGTCAAAAGTTACTATCTAGCTCTTTGTAGATAAAATTGGCTGGAAACTTAGAAACCATGCAAAATATACTTCTTTTCCTATGCCAGAAGGGCAAATATTTTCAGAAACACCACGCCCCTCGTTTTAAATTGGGGGTTATCTTAATTTTTCTTCATGTTTTCTTAATTGAAACAGTAACAGGTTGACATGCAGCTATAAGAAATTACAAAACATTTCATGTACATGTTGTTCAGCTTCTCCAAATGATAACATTGTGTGAAATTTTATAATCCTGTGACATCAGACAATTAAGATATGGACAGTGATACTATCAATTCCATTATGATTTCCAGGGTTATTCATCCTGCAGTTATGAATGAGCATGTGTGCTTAAGTATATACTAATTGATCATTCTCTTTATGTATTCTTTAACATTAAATTACTTAGTGTGTATGCATGCCACAGCACACATGTGGAGGTCAGAGAACACCTTGCAAGAGTCATTTCTTTCCTTTCATCATGTTAGTTTCGGTGATCCAACTCAGTTCATCAAGCTTGGTGGGACGAATAATTCAAAGTAATGCAGTTGTCAAAATGCAACAGCCCAACCAAAACCTGCATCGAAGGCAGCCAAAGGCAGAATGTGAACAGTCTGAGACAATGACAAAGAAGAAATAAATGAGTACTGTGTCTGCATCCAGAAGGAAGAATATTGGCACAATAAAAGAGAAAACAGGGTAGAGGCAGGAAGAGACAAGAGGTGATGTGCAGAAGAGGGAGAGAAAGAGAAGGAAAGGAAGGAATCAGGGATGGAGATGAAAATAAGGGTGGGAGAGACAAAAAGAAAAAAAAGACAAGGGTTATGGGTTATGTGCCAGATAAATATGAAAAGCAGATAATGTGACTATAACATAAGTGATTGTTTCCAATTAATAAAAGAGCAACTGAAGCATTAGCAACTATTTTATAAATGGAAACATCCTTGGGTTAGGAAAAGTGTGGATTTATGGAGCACATCTGTTCATTATCATGATATCCTAAGGAATAATAACCACATATATGATATATACTAGTATTGTTTTTCATCTACATGAGAAAGATGGAACTCCAATCTAGCATGAAATATAGACTAAGTAACTAAAACACAAGAAAAGTCAGGTTAAGCTCAGAAATCTAAGCGTCTACACATTCTTGTGATTTGATTCATACATTTATTTTGAAAGCATAAAATCCATGTGACAGTTCTGGAAAAAATATAATGTTGATGCATGGCCTGTGTAACCAAACAACAATTCATAATAAAATAAAAATCTAAACTAAAGATATTAAATAAAGGAAAAAACTATACCCATCTTATTTTTGTTTTTTTTCAATGAGTTACTTCTGTTTTGGTAAATGAAGCTCACAGTTATGATCTCTGTACTTGAGTAGGAATATTACAGCAAGACTTCTCTGAGAGTCAAAACGTCTGTAGATTTTTCTAGCATTTCATTTAGCCTTATTACAGCTTTTCACTAGCCATTATTTTATGCTGCTAGTCATGCATTTTCAATTTGGCATTCACTTCAACTGATTTGAACTGATTGTAAAACACTTTTATTTCAAAATATTGCTTCATTTACAGAAATTTTACAAAACTAGTAGATTCCCTGTATACTTTTCTCTTTTATTTTGTTAAAGATAACTCCTTAAAAAATGTAAATCAACTGTCAACATTAGCAAAGTAGTATCTACCTTAACTATTAACTAAATTACCAACATTATATAATTTTATTCTTTTAAGATTACATGTGTTGTGTGTGTGTGTGTGTGTGTGTGTGTGTGTGTGTGTGTGTGTTGCGTACAAATGGGAGTGCCTGCCTGCCATGGAGCTCATGAGGAGAGTGGAGAAAACTTCCAGAAGACATTTCTTTCCTTTCACTATGTGGGTCTCAAGGATTGAACTGTTGTCAGGCTTAGAAGCAAACACCTCTACATGCTGAACCAGGTTGCCAGCCCACATTATGCAGATTTTTACCAACTGTCCAATTCACATGTTGCTTTTGTTCCACAGATAAATTCCAACACCCCCGTTGTATCTAGCTATTTTTACTTCTCAGTCTCCTCGAACCAGTAAGAGTTGTAACATTATTCAGTCTTCTTTTCTTCCTCCTCTAGTCTTTCCTCTTCCTCATTTCTATTCCTTTATTTTATTCTTAGTTTTGTCTTTTGTGTAAGTATATTGGATATGTAACCTCCTGAACTCCAATGGGGAGTTACGTGATGTCAACATAATACATTTAGAAAATAGATTTCTTAGTTTAGCAAATATGAATGTCAGATCCAGCTAGTGGACAAAATATTCTCTCACTTGGTAACCAAACATAGTGCTATTGTTGTACATGTATACAGAGATATATAGCTCAACACATGTTTAAAATGTCTTGCAATAACTCAGTTGTGTTTTCTTCTGGAATAAAATTTATAATTAATCATAATCTAGTTTTAGCTAACGAATTAAAATGCAGAGCCATAGAAGACACTATAGCTGGTTCTGAAACTATTATTCTCATCTTCTATGAAAAGTTTAATCTATATTCCTAATGGCTTCCAGGGCATGTACATTCACAGTTTTTGAAATTAAGCTGTGAGCATGCTCTGATGTTTACATATATTTTACAACTTTCCATCGCTCTGTGTTCAGGGAACTCGTAGGCTGCTGGCCAGTGTTAAATCATGAAGGGACAAAACCAGAACGAGAGAACCTGTGTTCCATTCAGATAACTAAAATGCTGAATGAAGTACGATCTACTCAAAGAACTGTTGATAAAGCAGTTGAATCTTTCTGTTAAAAAGGGAGAACTGAATGAGCTGACACCTTTCCTAACTGTATCAACTATATAAGAGCCACAGACTCGTCCCTTCTTTCCAATGGAATATCTTTTGAAGAGCGAGTAGTGGACAACAGATGGGCCATGTACCTTCAACAATATTGCTGTCAATTTAACATTCACAACATTCAATAGACTATATCTGAATTATGGATTAAGAGACATTGTTGAAAAAAGAAAAAGGAAATGGAAACTGGAATTCATCCAAGTCAAATCAGATGATCTGAAGAAGTGAATTCTATAGATAGATACAAAGTCCCCTTCAGCTAAACTATGAACTATATTTTCTGTTTTCAGTTACATTTATATTCACTAAAATGTAACTTTCTGTCACAATTTTTTTTTTCCATTTCAATGAAATCTTTAACGTGTAAACTGTTTGGTCTCTGTAGGCCTTTCTGTAACACACAGCTGGAAAAACAAGGCTGTTTAAGACTTCAGATGTTTGGGTCTATTTCAAGGTTTTGTTCTTGGCTTTGTTATGCACACACCAAACCGTTGCCCTTGACTTCTAAATTTAGGAATGATTATTTACAACTTTTAAATACCTAAGTGTTTCACTGGTGCATATTAAATATACATTTAAAATATTTCATGCTTAGCAGCTTCCACAGAGGACTAGAAATACATATTTCACTGAATATTAAAACCTTTTCCTTTCTTTTGAAAGTGAAACTTTTCCCAGTCTATTTATTACCTACAGTCACCTCTTTAGGTACACAATATTATCTGATATTTGATCATTTTCAGTTTATTCCTTCATATAGTTAATAAGAAGTGTTCTAATATACCTGACAGGTTTCATTCTACAACGCTTATGCAAAAATGTTTATGTACTACTCATATAGTAATAATTTATGAAAGAGAGGTTATCCTTTCTGACCATGTATATGTAACCTGGGTTCTGAAGCTTCTATATTAGAGAAGATTCACAAACATATTCTTGAAATTGTGAGGATTAACTGAACCCAAGGGACCCTAGCCCAACTGGATAAGAAAAGTCAAAGAAGGAATTACTAGTGGTAATGATTCCTCATTGTCTATAAGACAACACCAAATTTTGTGGTTTATATACTCTCATGTATTACTATTTTCTCTGACCTCTGACAGCACTGTGGGCAAGAGAAAAAGTTGACTTTTTTCTTTACAAAATCAGAATATATATATATATATATCTATATCTGTATATATTTCTCTGTCCCATGTTAATGTATAGCTAACTTCTGTAATATTTATATCTACATGTGAATAATCAACTGTCATAAAAGTCCTACTATCCAAATTGCTAAATTTAATGGTTAATAACTTAATGAGTCTTTCCTAGAAACATATCTTGGTGGACTCAGAATGAAACAGAAAATCTAAAACTAGGTAAAAGGAAGGGTCAATGAGATGACTGAAGAGATTTGATGTCCCAAACCAACTTTTATTTCACAATTTAGCTTGCAGCAGTTCTGGTAGAAAATAAGTAGTCTAGAGCCTACCACCTGTCTTTACTTACTCAGGGCTAACAGAGGGCTTGGGGTTGGGCAATACAGATTTCTCTCTCGGAGGCTTAGTATTTATTTTCTTCCTCATTTCGGCAGCTTGGTTTTTCTCTTCATCACATCTGGAAAGTATCAGAACAGTAACACAATAAGAGCAATAGACACAACACTAATACAAATAATTATCATACAGAGGAGAGCTAGAATCCAAGTTTCATTATACTTACGTCTTTCAGTAAATAATGATTTGAGATACAAATAAAAATATGTGAGAAGAAAATAATTACATTTCCCAGCAACCCGTTTGAGAAGAGACAAAGAAGAAAGTTTGGGGGAAAGCTGAGACATGGGAGTTAAGGGGATGGGGTGGTTATGGAATTTATGTCTGTTTTGAGAGTCTAGCAAATAGATCTTTAGGCCGAGAAGCAATAGATACCTTTGTAATAAGACTTGTGACCCAAACATCATGTTGACAGCATATAACCAGTTCACTTAAAGGTGTCAAGGAAGCAAGCACTTCAGTGCTATACTGAATGCTCTGACAACTAAGGACCACACAGAACAGTGTGTGGATGCAAGAAGCCAAGTTGTGATTCCCTACCCATAAGCACTTGGTATTACTTAAGTTTCCCACACCTTAAACCTAACCTCAGGCAAAATGCAAGGAGACTATTGACACAAACCAATTTTCTGACATAGTGATAAAATGAAAGCTCAGAACAACATTAGTTCTGATATACAGAAATGTGAGTTGTGTTTTTTGTATACCAAGATCTTAAAATCACTCACTGGCTTTGTTCCTGGTGTTCACATCCTATAACAAAGATGCTGAAGGAGGGTGTCTTAGTCAGTGTTCTATTGTGATGAGGAGACACTATGACCACAGCAACCATTTAATTGGGGCTTGCTTACAGTTTGAGAGGTTTGGTCCATTATTATCATGGCAGGAAGCATGGCAAGCAGGCAGACATGGTACTGGAGAGGTAGCTGAGAGTTCTACTCCAAGATCTGCAGGCAGCAGGAAGAGATAGAGAACCACTGTGCCCAGCTTGGGCTTCTGAAACTTCAAAGCCCACTCCCAGTGACACACTTCCTCCACCAAGGCCACACCTACTGCAACGAGGTCACACCTCCTAATTCTTCTAAGTATTAGCACTCCCTGATTACTAAGCATTCAAACATAGGAGTCTATGGGGCCATTCTTATCAAATCACCATAGAGGGAAGGCTTCATACAGTATGTAATACAATAACACTTGATTATGAGAAAGGAGATATAGTTGGGATATTAAAGTCCTAGCTTTGATTCTTATTTTTATCTTAAACTTAACAAGGATCTATAAAAATATTTTAAGCTGTGGAGAAGCATGAACAAATCTGGGTAGAGTTATTTAGAAAGTGGTAACAATAGAGGTAGATAGATATGTTTGAATGCCAATGAGAAGTTACAGAGCTCACCAATGTGATCACCCAATCATAAACTGAACAAGGAGAACATTAATGAACATACCAAACTGTAGGAATAAAAACCCATGAAGGCTCAATCCTACACAAAGAACTCCAGGCAACTGGGTAAAGCTAGAAGCACTAGCCCTCCCCAGAGATGATATCAGGAAGAACACCAATTGGTTGCCCAGCACCAAATGGTCAGCCCTTGTCTTAATTGGGGTTGCTACAATGTAACACCATGACCAAAAACAAGTTGGGGAGGAAGGAGTTTATTAGGCTTACACTTCAGTATTGCTGTTCATCAATGAAGTTAGGGCAGGAACTTAAACAGGCAGGATCCCAGAGGCAGGATCTGATGCAAAGGCCATGGAGGGGTGTTGCTTACTGGCTTGCTTCCCATGACTTGTTCAGCCCACCTTCTTATAGGACCCAGGACCAACAGCCCAGGGATAAAACCACCCACCATGGGCTGGGCCCTCCCCCATATATCACTAAATGAGAAAATGCCTTACAGCTGGATCTCATGGAGGCGTTTCCTCAATTGAGGCTCCTTCCTCTGATGACTCTAGGTTGTGTGAAGTTGACACACAAAACCAGCCAGTACAGCCCTGAAAACATACACGTAAGCAGTATTACACGAACTCAACAGGTTATATTCAGGAATGTATGTGTATATACAAATTTATTAAACAATTTATTAAAAAGGAGGTCATGAATTTGAAGAAGAGTGGGAAGGGATATATGAGAGGATTTGGAGGGAGGAAAGGGAAAGGAGAAATGCAATTAAATTACAATCTCAAAATAAAAATAACAATTAAAAGATTCCAAAAGCACACATATGAATACACACACACACACACACACACACACCACACACAAACACACACACACATACACACACACACATACACACACAGAGTGTTGAAGAAATAAGGCAGACAGGTTTTCTAAGGATGTATAAATGCTCAGTTTGGCCAACTACCCATTCAGTATAAGGGAGATGTTGAAGATAGGTTCAAGTTTCTAACTGGAATGTTAGTATCATCAGTCAAGCAAGATTAGGATGATGAGGAGAAGATATAAAGAGGTGACCTACCTGTGGGCCACTGCAAAGAGATGCTTGGTCTCTGGAGAGATTTCTGGGCTAACATAGATTGTGGAAATTCTCTAACATTAGAACATGGTTTGGGTAGATTTATTTAGGCTTTGTGGTGGTTTGAATAGAAATGGCACCCATAGGAGCATAGATTTGAATGCTTCATTACTAGGCAGTGGCGCTATTAAGAGACATGGTCTTGTTGGAGTAGGTGTGGCCTTGTTGTAGGAAGTTTATCACTGAGGGTGGGCTATGAGGTTCAGAAGCCCGAACCAAGTCCAGTGTTACTCTCTCCTGCTGACTGCAGAACGTTCCAGATATAGAACTCTCAACCTCCTCTCCAGCACCATTTCTGCCTGCTTGCTGCTGCCATGCTTCCTGCCATGATGATAAGAGACTAAACATCTGAAACATAATCCTGCCCTAATTTAATGCTTTCCTTTATAAAGTTTACTGTGGCCATAGTTTCTCTTTAAAGCAATAGGACATTAACTAAAATAACTTTTCAGCATTTTCATCCTTTCTATGCCATTCTTTTTCCCTTCTACTTTTTTTTAAATCTTTTTTCACTCTTTGGATTAGTAACAGCATCTGATACTTTCATTACTGCTTAAATCTGAGATCACCTGTAACTCTGAATGTACATTGAGTCTTAATCTGACATCTTTGCTCTGTCCCTCTACCAATTTAAATTTTGATTTGAAAATTATTCTTTAAGATTTACTTCAAAATTATTTGAAATACACTTGCTCTCCTTTTCTGTGAGTCTTCCTGACAAAAGAGGAAAATTATAGAGTAGGAAGCAATGTATTTTCACACACCTTGCCAGTGAACTAACCTAGTATTCACTCATCATCTGGATGCCATATAGATTCCATATGTAGATATTATGAATCAATTACTACATATGTTAAATGCTCTAATTCTTATAATTATGGTTGATACATTGTCTTAGTAAGGGTTTCTGTTGCTGTGAAGAGATACCATGACCATGACAGCTCCTATAAAGGAAAACATTTAATTATGTCTAGCTTACAGTTTCAGAGGTTTAGTCTGTTATCATCATGGTGGGAAGCATGGCAGCATGCAGACAGACATGGTGCTGGAGATGTAGCTGAGAATTTTACATTTTGATCTTCAGGCAACAGGAAGTGAACTGTTCCACATTAGGCATAGCTTAAGTATATATGAGACCTCATTTATCATGGTCTTTTATTCCTTGAGACCTCAAAGCCCATCCTCACAGTGACACACTTCCTCCAACAAGGCCACACCTACTCTAACAAGGCCACACTTCCTAATAGGGCCACTCCTTATAGGCCAAGCATTCAAACACATGAGTCTATGGGGGCCATACTTATGCAAACCAACACATACATATATTGTGGTTTCTTTATTTTAGATTTATTTGGTAAAGTTTCCATATATCCTATAATTTAATTCTCCCAGCCTTCTGAAGCTTTCCATTGTCATAATGAGGAAACAGTTAAATCAAATCCTTTCATATTGTATAGACATGTATCTTTAAATCCAGAAACATTCTATTTCCAGAGAGTGGCCTTGTATTCAACATGTAAAGCTTGTTTGCATTAGATTCCTATTGCTGTTTAAAAACAAAACAAAATACCACACAATCTGTATGGTGGTTTGAATAAGAATGGCCTCCATGGGCTCATATATTTGAATGGTTAGTTATCAGGGACTGGCACTATTTGAAAGGATTAGGAGGTGTGGCCTTGTTGGAGTAAATATGGCCTTGTTGGAGGAAGTGTGTGACTGGAGGTGGGCTTTGAGATTTCAGAAGCTCAAGCCAGGCCCAGTGGATTTCTTTCTTCTTGCTGCCTTAGGATCCTTAGAACTCTCAGCTACCATGTCAGCCTGCATGCCACCATGCTCACCACCTTGAGGAAAATGAAGTAAACTTCTGAAACTGTAAGCGAGCCCCAATTAAATGCTTTCTTTTATAAGAGCTGCCATGGTCATGGTGCCTCTTCACAGCTGTAGAACACTGACTAAGACAGCTTGGCTTAAAATAACACAAGTTTATGGTGCCACAATTCTGGAAGTTAGAAGGCAGGAATGATCTCGTGGGGCTAAAAGTAAGTCTGCATTCATTCTAGGGACTTTAAAAAAGAATCTATTTCTTGTCTTTTTCAGTCATTAGCAGAAGTAGGCAACTTGTGACATGCTTATCATGACTATGAATGGGGTCCAACACAAAATCATGAACTTAAAATATTATGAGATTTGTGTGTGTGTGTGCGTGTGTATGTGTGTGTGTGTGTGTGTGTGTGTGTGTGTGTGTGTGTGTGTGAGAGAGAGAGAGAGAGAGAGAGAGAGAGAGAGAGAGAGAGATTCTTCTTGACACTACTAGTGATTAAACCTAGGGATTTATGTGTGCTAGTCAAACAATCTATCACTGAGCCCAGCACTGTGAATTTTATTTTATTTAGTTATTTTTTAAAATAATATTTTTATTTATTCTTTGGGAGTTTCACACAATATATTTTGGCCATATTCATCCCTGTTCCTCAACTTCCCCCAGATCCTCTCATACTTACCTACTCATCCAACTTCATGTTTTCTCCCAGTCTTCCAAAACAAAACAAAACAAAAAAAAACAAAAAAAAAACAACCAAACAACCAACCAACCAACCAACCAAACAAACAAACAAAAAAAACCCCCGATGGATTCTAGTTTATGTTGGTTGACTACTCCTTGGCATGGGGCCTACTCTGGAATGCAGTCAATGTAACAAGTATCACTTCATTGAAGAAAACTGACTTTCCCTTGCCCTGCAGTTATCAAATATCAGTAGCTTCTTAGCTTGCAGTAGGATTTTAGTTCGCCTCCACTCTGTCATGCTGAGAGTCTTGTCTCCTGTAGACCTTGTGTATGCTGTCACAGTTTATGAGTTCATGTGTGTATCTACCCTTTTGTGTCTGGAAACTACTGCTTTCTTGAAGTCATCAGTCACCACTGTCTCTTAAAATCTTCCTGCTGCCTCTTCCACATAGATCCCTGGATGCAGAGGAGACAGATATAGTAGAGACATCCCATGTATGGTAACTGCCAAGTCTCTTATTTTATGTACATTGATCAGCTGTAGGTCTCTCTGATAACTGCTATTTATAGCAAGAAGAAGATTGTACAATGAGGGTTGGGTGATACGATGATGTGCAAATTTTATAATTATAACTCAATTATGAGCTTTCTGAGCATGAACTTCTGACATCATTGTATTGCAATGACATAGAAAATAAGCATATGGATGTTTCACAACACACAAACTGAGCGTTGAGTTCTCCTTTGGAAATCTCAATGTTAGCCTTCTGCTGTTCTGCGATGTGCAACCCCAGGCAAGTCTTTGACCAATGTGGCCCAGAGAAGCAAAACTGTTAGAGACCTCTGCTAGAGGTGACTTGTATTCATTAGCTTGTAGCTTCTTCCTCTAGCAACACAGAACATTCAGTGCTCTCTCGCTTTGACTCTCACTCCACCAGCAGATCTTCTCAGACTCTGATCCCCCTGGCCTCTTCTCATAAGGTATTTGCCATTGAGTTGGGCTCACCCAGACAAGTAATGTTAATCTCTCTCTATCAATATCCTTAGTTATATCTGCAAAATTCCTTTTGCTACAAAGGTAACGTAGTCATTGGATTTAGAGAATAAGATGGAGACACTTGGAATGGGATATTATTCTGTTTTATCATTTTATTCTTGATATTTCTATACACAGAGAGGTTAGCTTCTCCTTGCAAAGTCTCAGCATTATCTTTTTGCTTTCCTGCAATGATTTCCTCTAAAAGTAACACCCCCTTTCCATATTTACATGCCCTCTCACACACATACTGTCACTTGAGCATGCATAAATCTTGCACTAGTGTGGACAAAGGAATTTGTATTAAGTACATGAAATAATGTTTGTAATGAAAACTAATGATACTCCATGGTCTTCAAGATCTTTTTTTACTGGAATGATCAGAAAATCATTCTGGCAACTTCTCTGGTTATCTATTTTTATGTTTTTCTCCATAATTACATACATAGATGACACCTGGATTTATTTATTACATGCTTTACAAAAAATTTAAAATAATGGATTCCTCCCTTCTCTCTCTCTCTCTCCCTCTCTCTCTCTCTCTCTCTCTCTCTAGATGTGTGCATGACACAGTGCCTGTATGGAGGTCAGAGGACAACCTCAGTTGTAGGTTTTTGCCTTCTACCTTGTTTTGAAAAATGGTATTTTATTGTTAACCATTGTTTGTTCCAGGATAGCTGGATGGTTACCTTTTGGGGATCCTCCTGTTTCTGCCTTCCTTTTCAATGTATAAGCACTGCAATTATGATCAAGGCTACCATGACTGGCTTTTGTTTTGGTTCTGGAGATCTGAACACAAGTCTTTGCTTGTGTGATGAGGGCTTTACCCAGTTGGCCTCCCTTCTCCCCAACCAAATTTTCTATTCTAATTGATGCTGTTGATGCTAATTACAAACTTAGACGGTATGAAAAACAACAACAACAACAAACACCCATCAAATAAATAATGACTTAAAGCTGTACATGTTTCCTTTCTGAATCTTTTTGCTGGATTAAAGAGTAAAGATATGTCACTAATTCAGTAATTACATCATGGTCTTTTCAGGGGAATAAAGTTTTTAGTTTCTAGTTAAGAATTCTTTTGCCAGCCACGCATTGGTGGTGCACACCTTTAATCTCAGCACTGATGAGGCAGAGATAGATCTCTGAGTTTGAGGCCAACCTGGTCTACAGAATGAGAACAGGACAATCTATGAGTTTCAGGATAATCAGGGCTACACACACACAAAAACAAAAAACAAAAAAAAAAAACAAAAAAAAACCAAAAAAACCTTGTCTTGGGAAAGAAAATAAAAAACAGAATTATTTTGCCATAAGACCAAAGTCATGAAATTGATGCCCTTCTGTTTCATAACACAAAATATTTAGCTTCCATGTACCCTAATAAATCTCTCATATTCTTAATATACTCACAAATAAACAAGAGCACATGATTATATATTTAAGTAATATTTGGAAATTTCAGATGCCCTAATAAGTATTGTTTTACTTATTAAATATTGCTTCTTTTGGGGACTATTTATAAAAGATTCAAGTGATACATCCTTTGAGGTCATTTACATAAAAGGTGAGAAGATTCATTATTTGAATCGTTTTGTCTCAGGACAGTTTTTGTGTTATAGGTCTTTTGGGATCCTTCTTAATTCTGAGCTTTGCATTTATCAGCTCATATGCTTTTCTTCCTTTTGTTTTGTTAATTTTTTCAGAATATTTTGGTCATGTTTTTCTCCTTCCCCAATTCCTTCCTGAACCTCTCTACCCATCCAACTGCATGTTTTCCTCCCTACCAAAAACACAAAACACAAAACAAAGAGAAAAAAAAAACCAGGAAGATTAAAAAAATACCAAAGTAAAAAGAAAGTCTATAAAATATATATACATATGTCTATATGTTCGATATACACATGTAACAACAATTAATGAAACAAGAGGTCATGAATTTGAAAGAGAGCAAGGAGGGGTGTCTTAGGGTTACTGCTCCTGTGATGAAACAGCCTGGCCAAAAGCAAACTGGGGAGGAAAGGGTTTATTTGGCTTACATATCCTGAATCTTAGTCCACTGAGGAAAGCCAAGGCAGAACTCATACGGCAGGAAAGAAACCTGGAGGCAGAAACTGACACAGAGGACATGGAGGAGGGCTGCCTATTGGCTTGCTCCCCATGACTTGCTCAGCCTGGTTTCTTAAAGAACCCAGGACCACCAGCTAAGTAACGACACTGCCCACAATGGGCTGGACCCTCCTCCATCCATCACTAAAGGAGAAAATGCCTTGCAGGCTTACCTACAGCCTGACCTTATGGAGGTGTTTTCTCAACTCAGATGACTTTAGCTTGTGTCAAGTTGACATAACACAAGACAGGATGAAGAGTGTATCAGAGGGTTTAGAGAGAGGAAAAAGGATGGGAGAAAGAGTTTAAGTATAATTATAGTCTCAACAAGTAGAAGAAATAATCAAAGCAAACAAACAAACATGAAGTCCATTTTGTGTGACACTCCATTGGAGAAATCTTATATTTCCCGTTCCCAACAGGCATCAGTTGCAAATTGCTTCTTGGTTAGGGGTGGGATTTGTGTCTACGTCTCCTTTTCAGTGCTAGGATATTCGCCTGGTTAGGACTTGTGCAGTGTGTCACCACAGTCTGTGATTTCCTGCCTGTATCAGTCCCGTTGTGTCTGGAAGATGCTTCATGCATGCTCTGATGCATGTCCTTCCAATATGCTCCAGAAACAGTGCAAGCAATGTCTTCCTGTATTGTCCTTAGAAGAAAAATAAACAGCTTCAGTAAATGAACCTATTTTGTCCATGTCCATTACACTGGTGAATTAGTGTAATCACCTGCTATTTAGACCATTCCCAGAATCTACTCACCTACTTTGAAACACGAAAGTATTCCTTTTGTGGTTGCTGTTGTTCAGAAATAGCACAAGTTTTGGTTGTACAATTTAGTAGTTCTCGATTACCGTGCCAGACTAGCAGTGGTCATGATCAGTGGTATGACTTGGTACAGTCTGAGTAATACAATTAAGCCCTACTTACTGTGCCCGGTGAGGCTTTTCCTCCTCATATATACTTTACATAGAGCTGAAATACGGAAATTGAGATGAAAAGGGTTTTTTTTTTTCAATTTTTGAATATCATTTATTCAAGCATAAATTTATTAAAATACTTTCTTTTTATTGAAAATTGATTCTTCACTCTTACAATACATCCCAAACATACTTTTCTCTCCCTCCACTTCTCCCAGCTCTCTCAAGGACAATATCCACACAGTTCATTGCACATAGAGAGGTTGAAATGGTGCCTGCATGGAGCCTTCACGCCTGCATTTCTGGTCTCTGGTGTGAGATGGTGTTCTGCAGACTGCAGAAAGAGAAACCTGGAGACCTAACCAGCTACAAAACCCTCTACCTATAATCTCTCCTGCATGCAAGATGTGCTGGGGCAATGGTGGCACAGAACTTGTGAGAGTGGCCAACCAATGCCTCTTCTATCTTGGGGCCTACACCATAAGAGGGAGCTCATGCTCTACACTATCTGGATAACCAGTACCCAGAGACTGGATTTCCCAGAGACATAAGGTAGAACCAAATGTGACTGGAAAGTAAAAAACAATCAATGAAATAATTCCTAATGATATTCTGCTATACTCATAGATCAGTGCCTTGTCATCAGATAGGCTTCTTTTGGCAGCAGATGGGAGTGTGTGCAGAGACCCACAGCCAGAGTTTATGCACAGAAACTATCTAAATTGGAGGTCTCCATTGGATCTGTGGTGGTTTGAATGAAAATGACCACCAGAGACTCATAGGTATGGGTATCACTGGAGATGTCGTCTTGTTGGAGTTGGATGGCCTTCTCAGAAGAAGTGTTATCACCGAGGGTGGGCTTTAAGGTTTCAGAAGCTCAAGCCAGGCCTGGTGTCACTCTCTCTTCCTGTTGCCTGCCAATCTAGACATAGAATTCTCTGCCCCTTCTCCAGTACAATGTCTGCCTGTATGCTGCCATGAAGACAATAGACTAAACCTCTGAAACCTAAGCCGGCCCCAATTAAATGTTTTGTTTTTTAAAAGTTTCTATGGTTATGATGTCTCATCATAGCAATGAAACCCTAACCTTAAAACAGGGTCTCTCTCATCAGGGAAGATCAGGGAAGCCCACAGAAGAGGAGGAGGAAAGATTTTAGGAATTAGAGGGAATGAAGGACACCAGGAGAACATGGCCCACTGAATCAACTAAGATAAGCTCACAGAAACTGAAGCAGCAAGACCCTGCATGGGTTTGTACCAGGACCTCTGTGTATATTTGTGACTATTAGCTTGATGTTTTTGTAGGACTCCTAACACTGAGAGCGGGCATATCTCTGACTCTTTTGCCTGCTCTTGGGACTCTTTTCCTCCTATGGGGTTGCCTTTTCCAGGGTTAATATAAGCTTTTGTCTTGTCTTATTGTGTCTTGTTTTGTCCTGTTTGGCTGTCATTTCTTGGAAGCCTGCTCTTTTCTGAAAAGGAAACAGAGGGAAAACATGTTCTTTTTAAGGATTAATGAGCCTTGTACATATCTATCTGATAAATACATGGAGATTGTCAAACCAGAGGCTTATGCTGTGAAAGAGCTAGTTTTTATGGGGAAACATGTGTATAGTACTCATTAAGGAAGTCCAGCTTCCTGAACCTCTGTCTATTATAAAACCACTGACTGACAAGTAAACATGGTTTCTTATTCCTCTAAGCTGCTCACATCTGAAGACTCAAACAAGTATAGGTCAGGCACAACTTTTATTTGCTTTGTTTTGGGAAGGATGCCCCTGTACTAGTATTGGCCATCAGAAGTCTGGATTTAGACAAGAAAACAAGTTGCTAACTATTAAGATCATCCAGATAGGACTCTCAATTCTTGTTCTACTTCTAGGAGGTAACAAAACCTAAGTCTAAAAATGTAAATTATTTATTTTAGCTGAAAAGGTAGCCTGGGGGGTTCCTGGCCTTTGTTTAACTTCTTCACCCAGCTTGCCCAATTCCAGATGTGCACGCAGGAAAGATTGTGAGCATGGAAAGTTAGTGCATGTGTGACCAAATTCTTGCTAAATGCCAGTGAGTGAGCTCCTGGCTGAAGGAAGAAGTGGTACTGGAATGTGAGAGAGAGTGTTAGAGAGGAAATACAGAGAGCTGATGGAAAAATGTTCTTTAGAACACAAGGAAACCTCAGACTGCCTCTGATCTTTGGGCCTAGTGGGAGGGAGAGCAGGAAACAGTTGTGAGGCTTTATTTTATTTTATAAAGAAAAATCTTATATATATATATAACAAATATATAGCAGATGAAATTGTATATATATGTACACACTTCTGTCATACACACACACATACACACACACATGCATCGCAAGTTGTTCTACAACTGATACTTAAGGCACAGAAACAGACATGAACATCAAAACTGGATTTTAACAAATCTGAAACTACTTGACTTACCACCTGGAAGGAATTCCTTCACCATCATTTTGTAGAGCTCTGCTGTCTATGATTACACATACAAGTCAACTCCTTTGGAAGAACTCAAGCTCCTAAGGGTGCCTGCCTTACAGAGTGAGTGTCTGGCTCTGCAAGCTTCTGACCATCGAACTCCATCTCTGCCCCCTGTACTGGCTGGATTTACGTTAACTTGACGCAAGTTAGAGTCATTAGTTAGGAGGGAGCATCAACTGAGAAGATACCTCCATAACATCTGGCTGTAGGGTATTTTCTTAATTAGTGATTGATGCAAGAGAGTCCAGTCCATTATAGGTGATGCTATCCCTGGGCTGATGGTCCTGGTTTCTATAAGAAAGCAGGCTGAGTAAGCCATGAGGAGCAAGCCAGTAAGCAACACCACTCAAGGCCTCTGTATCAATTTCTGTCTTCAGGTTCCTGCCTTGTTTGAGATCCTGTCTTGACTTCCTACAGTATGGAAGTGTAAACCAAATAAACCCTTTCATCCCCAATTTGTGTTTTTGGTCATGGTGTTTCATCACAACAATAATAACCCTAACTAAGACAACTCCCGTCATCAAAATGAAATTATGGAAAATAATGTGTAAAGCTCTTAAAAACAAAACTGGTAAGAAAATGAACACTTAAAAATGAATCCTCAAATAATCTTCATTTAGTTACCTAAAGGATATGTCTTCTTTTCGTCATTCAATAATTCGTTCTTCAAATACTTATTAAATGTCCACTATGTGTCAGCCATTTAATGGCAGTAGAGATATGTTAACAGTTCCAAGTAGAGCATTCTTGTCACTTAGTATAAAGGTTGAGGATTTAGTCTATTAATGCATTTTGTTAAGGCACATGATAGGAGGATTTTTGCAAAGCTGCTGTGGGAAGTATCCCTGGACTTATGAAGACAGCAAGACTGCAGATACCATCCTCATCTGGAGCTCTCTGCATACTTTGGGTAAGGTAACTAAGAACAATAGAACTAATTTAGCATTGTGGATGTGACTAAGCTATTTATATTCTTTGGTCACAACACATGCTGGACCAAGATAAACCAGGTTCCTTCATTGTACTTACGTGTAATTGATTCTCCAGTAACTTTCTTCATTTATTTAAAGAAAAGAAACATGTTTATTCATATGAATTGCAGAATGCACTCAAACTGGACCTTAGCTGTTTTTAAAATAAAACTAAAATTTGTTTTATAGACAATGGAACAATAGTAGCCAGGTACTGATATCCTGGCAGATATTCCTGGAATAACATGAATAGATAAAATTACAATATGTAAGTATGGATTATTTGAGGATATAATGGTCATAAGAACAAATATGTGTGCTTATATTGTTTTTGTCATGTTTTGAAAGCATTATTTTGCTAATCATTTTGTGTTTTGGAGAGAGTTTAGTGCAACCACAGGCTTCTAGATTGTCTTATGTTCCAGAGAGTTGCCTTTGCTCTGCTATCCTCATTTAGCATTACTTAGGAGGGATTTCAAACTTCAACTCATTATTTTTTTGGCTTCTAACAGAACTTTATAGGGGATAGCAAAATCCTGAGCCAAGAAATTTAGCTACAGAAGAGGTCAACTACAGGAGGGTGTGGTAGTCAGTGTTTAAGTCATTATCTTCCACATGTGAAATGGCTATACTGCAAGGTGAAGGAAAAGTGCCTATACTCTGATGGCTTTGTCATAGCATGGTCTTGTCACTTTCCCATGGTCCTGAGAAATGAGAGAGAGAGAGAGAGAGAGAGAGAGAGAGAGAGAGAGAGAGAGAGAAATTGTTCACACGATGAAAAAATGGAATCTGGACAATGTGTCTAAAACACACAGAATTAATCATAACAATAAATTAAAAAATAACCAGTGAAATGAGCATACTTTAAGGGGCTTAAGTAGCATGAGTGTAGTCTTTGCAGCTAACATAGAATACTAAAGGAAGAAGGACTGGTTTTCACGACAGCCATGTAAGCACGTCTCTTCATATTGTTGTAAGATCTTAGTCCAAAGCAGTTTGATCTTATTAAAATTATGAAATTTGACAGAAATATTTTCCTAAAATAGTCAAATAATAAAACATTGGCAGAGCCTAAAGGTGATTTTTTTTAAACTATCATTTCTAGACTGTATCCAATATTCCATGCATCATGCCAAATGCTTTACACTGTTACTGTTGTATCACTGGCCCATTGTATTTGCTAAGTGTTTATTCAATCATGGACTCAACAGGCATTACACAAGATCTCATCTGCATAAATTACAATTAAGCTCTGGAACAACAGAAGAGACAAAGCAAAATACCTTTGTGCAGTTTGCAGTTCTAGAAAATGCTACAACCTTCTTATTACACATTAAACAACGTAGAAAGCAAACATAAATGACAGTATTATTAATACTCACATTGTAAAATATAAAACTTGAGATTTCTAGGTCAGTAGGCTTAAGGAAACCAACTAGTTGTTTGACATTAAGATTTTGGACTAGTCTTACCAGGCCATTGTTTAGCTTGAAGAGAAGTGTGCATCTGTAGTGAATTAGGAAAATGTGGACAAACAAAAGTTAATGGTGATTTCATTCCTGATTATTCAAAGTCTAAGTGAGAAAAAGAAGAAAAGGAAAAAGATGAAAATGAAGACAACCATGAAGAAGTAGATAATGATGATAATGATACATTTAATTAAAAGAAAACCATCATTGATAATACCTACCTGTAATCTCAACATTGGGGAGGGTAAGGCAGGAGAACTGTTATATTTGAGGCTAGCCTGAGATAGAGTTAGACCTTCTCTTAAAAAGAATAAGACAAATGCAAATAAATAGCAAATATGGATCTGATGTATAGGTAAGTCAATGATATTTTCACTAAAATATATTTATTTTCAAATGAAAGTTAATTTGAAAATAAATTGATATATAAATTTCTAATAAAAATAAAGGTATTATCAGTCTTTTAAATTTTTCAGTTCATTTAGTGTTTGATCTCTAATATTAGAAATATGAGTGTATGAATATATTTTAATTTTGTTTGGACTTTATGACACTGGTCTTTTGCATGATATTTGCAATGTTGAAAAATATATTTTCAAAAAGTTTTCAATATTAAAAAACATTACCATATAACTCATTAAATTGTGAAAATGTATTGCAGTCAAATGGAAAAAAAATTAGCCATATTTCATGGAAAGAAGAATTACTTGGAAAAGAATATACACAAACACTGCATTTTTTAGCAAAATTGAGTCCATGTGCAATACTGTTTTCCAAAATATAGAAACTGAACCATCTTTTCTGGACATAAATTAAATACAGAAGAGGAAAATAGTTCCTACTCTACCCTATTTCTCTTTATGGTTTACATAAAACTAATTTTAAAGTCTTCTTATTTTATTGTAATTGCTTACTGACATTAAATAGAAGCATATTTCTGCCTCAAGTGTTGTTGATAGTTTTAAAATAACTCTTATATAAAACATATTAATGTAATCGATTTTTGGAAACCATTTTTTATGGTCTGGCATTGGACTTGTAATTGAAGTACATTTTACTCTTAACTAAAATAAAAATGATGACGTGTAAGCATTGAACTTAGAAAGGGCTTTGTTATATGGTGGTAACAACCCCCACATCTGATCAAAGAGAAGTTGTTCACCCCTACTTTGTCCATCACAGTCCTTCATGGACCACTGCACAGTCTCAATGCTTCTTTTCCATCACCATGAAGAGAAGAGGGAGGAAAAGGCAAGTGTGCCTACATGGTCCTATATTTTTCTGTTAAAGATACACGGCTATGTGACTTTTCAGCCTTGCAAATGTGAGTAGAAAACAAGACGAACGTTTATGAACAGCCCTAATGACTTCCAGAAGAAAGACCTTTAAGTTCACCAAGTTTATACTCACTTAAATGTATAGAAAATTATGCCCAGCAAAAGGAAAAAGAGTGAGAAATTAAAAGGATACTAATTAATATAAAATTTCAGTCATAGCCAAATATTTATTTGATTCATTCTTAGGATTTTTATTAAAAACTCCCATGTTTTATCTCCAGGCTAGGATCCTGGAAAAAGAGGAGATGAAGAGCCCTGATGGGAAGTTACAGGTATGCGACAGCAGGATGGAAGGAGCCATCAGCAGTTTCTTATGCATTACAGGGCAATTGGCCCAGAAAATATGACTTCAGAGTTCCAACTAGGAGGAAAACTGAAGATTTTGGAGAAAAAAGAAGACAGATAAATAGGTTTCGGGTAGCAGAAGAGAACGTGAAAAAAGAATGAAATAGCACTGTGTTTTCTCAAGACCTAAGGTTTAGCCTGGACAGGTTCTGAGGTGGATGCAGGAAGTTTTGCTGTGTCTGGGGAATAAGAGAACCCGTTATGAAGGAAGCACTAAGGATTTAAATCCTATTTAGACCTTTACTGATAGGGGGAGGATCTTCTGATTCCTAGTGAAACATTATTTCAGAACTGCTAGATGTTAATTGATGGCTTAGTTTTCCCAGGGCAATTCTAGAGAGTACATACTGAGACTATTTGCCTGCATTGGTTACAGGAAAATTTCAGCTAAACCTGTCCTCTGTGATTAGATTTTCTGGTATTTCACAGCCTAGAAGAATGACTCAGAGAATCAATAAGGTTAGAACCTAATTGGCAGTCCCCAAACAGGATTCACCAGAGAGGGAATGAAGAGCCTGAGGATGTGATACTGGTTCTTCAGGTTCTGCCACATTTCAAAGTCAGAAGAAAGCTAGGCAAGGCTCAGGATGCATCAAGGAAGCTTTTCTCTCCCAGCTGAAGTCTTGCCTGTTGAGATAGGAAAGCCCAGCTTGATTTTCCTCAGCAAGACCTGAACCCTTCTAGATTAAGGGATAGGAAAGTCCAGCTTGATTTTCCTCAGCAAGACCTGAACCCTTCTAGATTAAGGAAATCTACTAAAACAGGGAACGATGGCTCTCTTCATTTCACTTTATGTACCACAAACCTCAACACCAGGAAGGAATTACTGGTATTCTTGGCCAACAGAGAGATAAGACAAAAACAAAACAAAACAAAACAAAACAAAACAAAACAAAACAAAACAAAACAAAAAAACCTGTTAAAGTCATAGAAGAAAACTGATTTAAAGAATCTTGTAGAATTGATTTTCAATGGAGACTAACAGTCAGAAAGCTAATATATACATCTTCATTTTCTTTTAGACATCAAGTATTCCACATGGTAGACAATTGTTTTAGGGTTCTCTAGCAGTGATAAAACACATGACTAAAAAGCAATTTGCGGAGGAAAGGCTTTTCATCTTAAACCTCTCAGGTCATGCTCCATTACTGAGGGAAGTCGGAGAAGGAACTCAAGGAATCTGAAGGCAGGAATCGATGCAGATGACATGAAGGAATGCTGCTCACTGGCTTGCTTTCCAGGGCTTGCTCAGTATGCTTTTTTATACAGTCCAGGACTACCTGCCCAGGACTGGTAGCACCCACGCTGTGCTGGACCCCATCTCATCAATTACAAATAAAGAAAATGCATTGCAGGGTTGTTCACAGGCCAACTCAGTGGGAACATTTTCTCAGTTGAGATTCCCTCTTTCCAAATGACTCTAGCTTGTATCAAGTTGACATAAAACTAGCCAGTGCAGCAATTTTATTAGGTGATAAACAATTAACACATGTGATTAAAGTTAAGAAATCAAGTGGAGAAACCTTCTGCAACATCTCAAATACTCTGGACTACAGCAAACTTTGACTTTGACCATAGGCAAACCATGTTGCTTGGAAACCCACAGCAAAGAGGTTGCTGAGCAACCTAAGATCCACCAGCTGCCCTTGTGAAAAAACTGACATTGGTGACCACAGCACGAGCAAAACAGAGAACCAGAAACCACTTGGAGAATAAGGAAAGTAACATACATGGGACTAATCAACCGGGCTTTTGTTTTCTTTACAACTATGTGTAACCTGAAGCCCTGACTTTTCTTAAATTTAATATCAAAATCCATATTCTTGCTTAGGGTTGTGCCCATGTGCTATATAGTTTCTTGCCTATCTGGTCAGAAACTTCTACTGATTATATGAACCTTTAATAATCAAGTTGGTGTTGTGCCTAAATCTGTTTTACTCATCTTATAGTAAGCTCACAAGCCATGGTGTAGTTAATATACACACACTCTTAAACTTCACTACAATGTCACATTAGGAATGAATAATCCCATAGGTAGCATGTCAGATTATTGATCACGTAGGGTAGTGTTACCACTTAGCCTGTAGTATACCTCATTTATGGTAGCTTTCCTGCTCCTCAGTATCACAGCTCACGTTAACAGCAGTAAATGTGAATCTTATTTGGTCCCTGATGTTTGGAAAATGCACTTGGAGCCCTAATAACCACGGGAAAGTCTTAATTCCTTAGTATAGCAATAAAACACAACTCTTGTATCCCCTCAATTTTCAAGACAGAATTTTCTGTAGATGTTTGTGAAGTTCATTCTGTGATTTCATTTAATCATTTAATCACAGTAAGATATGTATATATTTATTTATCACAGTATATACTTTTATAGTGTTGAAGTTAATCTGTGACTTTGTATCTACTAGTGTTATCTTTTTTATGAAACTGGATTTGCCTGTATTTGGTGCATATGTATTTAATATTGAAATGTCCTATCAATCAATCAGATAGACTGATCTTATCTCTTCTGGTTAGTTTTGGTTTGAAGTTTATTTGCTCAATTATTAGAATATCAACATGTGTTTGTTTCACAGTTCCATGTACTTGAAATACATTTTTCCATCATTCCATTCTTATGTGATGATGGTCTTTGATGGTGAGGTATGTTTCTCTAAGGTAGCAAAGGGATGTAACCCACATTTTAATCCTGTCTTCTGTCTATGTCTTTTGCTTGGGAATTAAGACTATTAGTATTCAGAGTTGATTCTTCAAAATCTCAGTGAATAAAGTCTCTTACTGCTAAGCCTGATGACCTGAATGTGATCACTGGACCCACATAGTGAAAGGAAAACCTGACTCCTACAAATTGTCTTCATATGCTCTGTGGTCCCCCCGCTTCTCTCTCTCTCTCTCTCTCTCTCTCTCTCTCTCTCTCTCTCTCTCTCTCACACACACACACACACACACACACACACACTAAATGAGTGTTTATGAATATTGAAAATTATTGTGGAAAGGTGTGTACTAACCCTGTCAATTTGTAGATTTTATACTGTTTGTGTTTTCCTAACCTTCATTTGTTTAACTACTGTTCTAGAATCTTTTATCCCTCCCCTCTCCAACCTCTCCCAAGGCCTCTTTGATGGGTTTAGCATTCTTTCAGTATAAAAAATTCCTCTGGCATCCTTTATAGGGCTTCCTTAGTGGTAATAAATTCTATTAGCCTGCTTTTATCATGGACTGTTTTTATTTCTTCATTAATTATGACAGATAGCTTTGCTGGGTATAATAGTATGTGCTAGCACCTTTGTTCTATTTCATAACTTGAAATACAACATTCCATTTCCTTTTGAGATTTAAAATTTCTGTTGGGAAATCAGCTGTTGTTTTGATAGGCCTGCCTTCACATGTGCCTTGATCTTGCTAAAATTCCTTCCCAGGGGGAGGATGTAAACAAATTCTACCCCTCCTAAGGTCTCAGTTTAAAAAAAAAAAAGCTAAGGCATGGTTCCAATAATGTTCACTCTGGAGAACCAAGATGTTTATTGGGATTCCTTATAGAGCATAGGTGAGGGGCTCTTTACAGGGTTGGGGCTACTTCTCACAAAAGGCTACACCTGGAAAGCCTTTACCAAGCAGGGATAATGGATTCACTGTGGCTACACAGATAAAGCCTCTCTCCCCTAGTCTTCTCTGGCCTATATAATCTAGTCTCTTCCCCAGGCAAAATGCAATTAAGGTAGAGTTGTATATAGCAGATGGCAGGGATCTTGTAAATACTCAGGTGAAAGTCTTATGACCCTTTCCACCTGTCCATGAAGGGTCACAAATAGGCAACCAGTCCAGCTGGGACAGTCCTTTTGCAAGGGGGGTGGGGCACAGCAGAACTTCCCCAAATGGTGGTTGTTTGGCTCAGAGAACAGTCCCTCACAATACTGTTTCTATCTTATAGATTTCCAGTGCATTTTCTTTGTTGTGCATATTAGTTTTGACTGTAACATGTCATAGGAGTTTCTATTCCTTTCTATTTGGTGTTCTAGATGCGTTTTATATTTAGATGAGCCTCCCTTTCATTATATTTGGAAACTTTTCCAGTCTTTTTCATAGAGTACTTCTATTCTCACAATCCTAGACTTATTCTTTTTGTTCTGTCTCAAAGACCTCATGCATCCCATTCACATGTTTAAGTTTACCATTGTCTTTCATTGAATGTTCCAATCCCTCTACTTTGTCTTCAAACCCTGACAGTCTGCCCTCCCTGTGATCTAGTCTATTTGTGTGAATTTCCCCTGAGTTTTTTATTTGACCTGTTGAATTGGTCATTTCTAGCATCATTTCAGTTCAGTTTTCTTCCATAGTTATCTTTTCGTTAATTTCCTTAGTTAATTTAGCTGCTTATGTTCTCTTGCAATTCGTTCAGCAGTTTATTCATATCCTCTCTCATTTCTTTGAACACATTTATCACCATTCTTTTGAACCTTTTGTCTGGAATTTCTTTCTCACTAGGGACCAGTGCTCTAGGAAGGTTATCTTGGTTTTCACATAACATGTGGATTTGTTGTTGTTATTGGGATTTACACATCAGGAGCTGGATCACAGGTTGATTTTTTTTGTTTGTGTTTCAGGGCTTTTTCTGTTGTCATTTATTTATGCTGCCTTTGCCTTTATTCTTTCAGTCCAAGTGTTAGCAGTGTTGGAAGGTGGCGGGACTAGGTTGTGTTAAGGTTGAGGTTTCATTTTATCTATTAGACTCATGTTCATAGTCTATCCCAGTAGCCCCCTGTGAATAAACCATACAGCCCACAACCATAGTCCCTATCAAGGGATAGAACCCCTGTGAAAATAGAGAAATAGACAACAAGAAACAACTACCCCTTTGGGTTGGAGAGATGACTCAGCAGTTAAGAGCACTGGGTATTTTTCCAGAGGAGTGGGGTTCAATTCCCAGCACTTGCATGGTAATCCAGAACTCCAGTTCCAGGGAATATGATGCCCTCTTCTGGCCTCTGTGGGCACAAGACACAGACATGGGACATAGACATCCATACAAAACATGCACACATAAAAATTAATCAATTAACTTAAAAGTAAATAACCCCTTAAATGCTAATCATGTTAGTGTATACAGGGACATCGATGGCACTTTATGTATTTACATTAGTTATTGTGGATATGAGTTAAAAGGGAAAGAAGAAACACAAAATAAGACTAGGAATTAACATTGGAATATTGAAAAAGAAAGTAGAGAAAAATCTAACTACAAGTGGGAACTTTAGGGGGGAAAAGAAGATGAATGACTTTTGGCTCAATGTACATTGATTGCAGGGCCTAGTGGTTCACATCTTTAGTCCAATTACTCAGGAGGCAGATACCAATAGATCTCTGAGTTCAAGGCCAGCCTGGTCTACAGAGAGTTTCAGGAAAGCCGGGGCTACACAGAGAAATTCTGCCTTTAAAAAAAAAACCAAATAAATAAATAAACGAAGGAATAAATAAATAAATAAATAAATAAATAAATAGGTAGACCAAAGGGAGAGAGGTAACTATATACTATCAGAAAATGTAGAACATTCACATCTCTCAAGAGCCAGAAGCACAGTGACTGTGAAAACCAGGCCATGTTCATTGTGTTGTTTTTCTGGAGCAGAAAGAGTAAGTAAAGAATGAAAAGTAAATGCAGATCAATAAGGGACAAGAGAACATTGGAGCTAAGCTGTGATGCTAAGGTTGAATATTACTTAAAAAAAATGGAAGTGAGCTAGAGGGAGAAGAGCTGTGAGGAAACTAGATGGGGAAATGGACTGGCCTGCCTGTTGGCTTTCATATGGACTCCCTTACATTCCTTCTCGATCCTGAAAAGCTCTTTTGCCTCTGGGCTGTCTTTAGTGGTGGGTAGTGACATTCTTCCCTCTGCATCTTCATTTGGATGAGCAGTTCTCAATCTATAGGTCAGGACCCCTCTGAGGTGAATGACCCTTTCAAAGGGGTCACCTAAAACCATCAAAAACATCAGATATTTATATTATGATTCATAACCGTAGCAAAATTACAGTTATGAGGTAGCAATGAAAATAATTTCATGGTTGGGGATCACCACAACATGAAAAACCTGTATTAAAGGGTCGCAGCATTAGGAAGGTTGAAAAATCAGTGTTTTGGATGATAGGATTAAACAGTGCTTCACAGTGGAATCTCAGATCTGGCCACACATCTGGTGATTCCTTCTTGGATTCCTATATGAATGCTGGCTCCACAACCCTGTAACTCTGGACAGTGGCTGTAAACGTCTCCATGTATGTTTTGGTTCCTACTATGTTTTCAGCCCTCTGAACACTATGAATGTTTAGTTTAAAATTTCATATAGAAAAAGAAAAAAATCTTTCCTTCAATCCTCTGGTATTCAGTTTGTCATATTTCTGCAGGTAGTCCAATAACATTTGGTCTGGGTTTCCTGAAAATGTGGTTCTCAGAGAGTCTCTGGCTACCAAAGCTGTCACAGCAGTAGAAATCTATCTCAAACCGTGTCTTGCTTCTTTGTGCATTGTGCAGGCCAAGCACCCAGCACCGAGGGTCAAGGCTTTATTCCTGCATTCTCCTGCTGTGGCTGCTGTCCCTTGGCCCTGCCTCTGCTCTCTTTTCCCCAGCCCTTTAGACTGTTCATTGTCTTTCTGGTAGCTTTTTGTTTTCTCCAGATGATCCCAGATTATTTCCTGGAGAAGATTGTGGCTGATAGTGCTTAAGTGCCTTCCACCGTCTTGGGTTCCTGAGCCTGCTTTGGTCTAAGTAATTCTATCCCAGAAGAGATGGAATTTTTATTCAAGTGTGGATGGATAGGAAATATTTTGCAAGGTTGAAGAAAATTATAACCTCAGAAATAAAAAAAGGAAAAAAAAAGTAGAAAAGTGAAAAGCTGGTAGAGATGATGGGGTGACATTAAACACGGAAGAAAGACTATTAGTATGTTTTTTAAATGGTGCACACTGAGGTGCTTACCAACATTGCAGTAATAAATGGTAGCCTTTATAGCCTAGCCATATGCTGTTTTCTCTTCTAAATCAGGTGACATTTTAGCTTAGAAGAGTATATTTTTAATAGTCCAGTCTACTGATTAATAATTGATAAATTGTAAGAAATGGATAAATGGGAACAGAGTCAGAAGTGTGTGTTAGACTGTTTTCACTGATGCTATCGAGTTTAATAGCTTTCTTGTGGTACATTTTGAAAGTTTGTACAAAAAGTACTATAGAGACAACCAATTGCTATGAAAAATTGAAAGGGGTAATAGAATGTCATCCAAAGAAAGTAAAAATGGGGGTTTTCATTTTTCTCTATATGCTTATGAAAGTACATTTTTGATTTTTTCTAACATGAAGTTATAATAATAAAAATTATTTAATGTCCTGATTCTTTACTAACTATGCTGTCCATAGTTATGCACTCAACATTCATAACAATCCTAAAAAGTTAGTACTGTTCAAGTTAATTCATGGAAGTGGGGAGAAAACTTAAATTCTTAGCCCTAAGCCACTCAGCTAATGAACAGGCTTTGAACTTCAGTACTTCTGACTCAAGCACTGCTGGGTGCCGCATCAGAAAAGGGTACCACCAGCTTGTACCTGTGTGTGCTTAGTGTCAAGACCCTGGGTATGTGTTACAAAGTGGGTGAAAAAGAATGCTGGCACAAAATCAAATCAACCAGGTGTAGGGGAGCACAAAAACCCTCAAGGTGGGATGTGGAGGATTTTAACCCTATCTATGACTCACTGCTGGGTAAGGCTATACAGGAATACAGGAGCCAACTGTTTACTCGTCATGAACCTGGGAGAGTCACATTTTCCTCGAGCAAAGACTGCAAAAGGATGATTGAATGTGTAATACCTCAAGGAAACAAATATTTGACATATGATCAACCTTAAAATTCTTTCCTTGGAGTCTTTGAAGCTGACATTTGAACTCTCTACAGGATTCATTGAGTCTATTTCTGTGCCTAAGCTACCTTTTCCATGAAATTTGAGAATTACTTAAAGTCACTTCACAATTCCATTAAAAGGAAGGGAAGTTAGACTTAATAGTCACAAAAGAAATTCTAGTAATAGCATTCCATTAATTGGACCTATTTACCCAGTACTGACAAGGTTATCCTAGAGATCTCTGGATGGTTCATTAGTAGAAAGTTATCACTGAAACAAATAAGCAAGTACATTACAAATCTTCATAAGACCCGAAAGCAAATTTGACCTGGGGCATGCTTTTGTCACTGTATGTATGTGTGAGGGGTATCTGTTTCATTGACCTAAGGTTATAAAAAAAATATTTAGAAATTATTCCCACATCATAGAAGGCTCAAAACAGATAACTAATAGACAATTATGTGCAAGACTGTAATTATTTGCAACACTGTAATTTAAACAGTCAGTGACACAAAATCAAGTGCATGTCAATTCAGAGCCCACATCATGCCTAAAAGATACAACCATTGAGAAGTGCAGAAATCTGTTTGTGGTGGCACATATCCAATGGTGACCTTTCCAGTTGGCACTCCTGGAATGCTACACATATATCCAAACTACATTAAATCATGGGCCTTTGTATGGTTCACAACTTACTTTAAGAAGTTTGGAACTAGGACATCCAAAGATTTGATATTTACTCTAAGCATCTAGTGAGAAAATGGGAAGGTGGTAGAGAAAAATGATGGTGTATATATATTGGAAATGGATTTGTTTTCATACAATACACTCAAATCATTGCTTCCCTCCCCTGACTCCTTCCTGTTCCTTCCCACCTCCTCTCCCATCTGTCTTTCTTTTTTTTTTTTTTTGGTTTTTCGAGACAAGGTTTCTCTGTGTAGCTTTGCGCCTTTCCTGGAGCTCACTTGGTAGCCCAGGCTGGCCTTGAACTCACAGAGATCCACCTGACTCTGCCTCCCGAGTGCTGGGATTAAAGGCGTGCACCACCAACGCCCGGCTCCATCTGTCTTTCTTTAGGAAAAAAAATTAAATTAAAATAAGATAAATCAAAACTAAGCAAATCATATTGTGATATAACAACCAAACAAGAAAAAGAGCCTATGAAAATGTACAATAAATGCATATAGATGCAGAAATGCATATAGATGCAGAGGCATACAAATTTTTACACTCTGGAATTGCTGCTTGAGTGGCCCAAAGCCTGAGACTTGATAGACCAGGGACCTAAGGGAAAACCAAATACTACTATTCTACTAAAGGAATACAGTAATAAAATAACACTTTAAGATATTTTGCTCTACTCAATGGTCCCTGACTCACTCAGCCATCATTAGAGAAGTTTATTCCTGCAGTAGATGGAAACACATATAGAGACCCACAGACAATATGCAAAGAGTGAGAAACACTGAAACACTCAGCCACAAAAGGGATGTCTCTATCAACTTTCTCTGCTCAGGAATCCAGGAACTCTGCAGAAAACAAGGCAGAAAGAGTGTAAGAGCCTAAGAAGATAGAGAACACCAAGGAATCAAGGCCTTCTAGACACAATGGGGCTGGACAACATAAGAACTCACAGATACTGAGGCAGCATGCACAGGACATTCATGGGTCTGCGCCAGTTAGGGTCCTAGCGCTGAAAGAAGTGGACACATACACCCACCCCTAACACAAAAGCTATCTCAAACTGATAGCCACTTACAAATGAAGAATTGGTTTTCTCCAGGGAAGTCTTCCTGGGGAAACAGACCACTCTTGAGGATATTCTCCATGCCCAGCAGTAGATGGCCAACAAAAAACCAAACTCGATAGCATCATTAGAGGTTCTTTGTCTTATAATGTTAAGTCAGGGCATTTTGCTTTGTTTTGTTTTGTTTTTTTTCCTTACAGGTCCTTTGCATATATATTAAGGCTTAAGGTTTTGGGTTTTTTGAATATTGTAGCTGGAGTTTTCTCCAGTCCCACCAGGGCCTGCAGCCACTCAGACCCAAGAAAACACACAAAGTCTTATATTACTTATAAACTGTATGACCATGGCAGACTTCTTGCTATTTTGTTCTTATATCTTAAATTAACCCAATTCTATTAATCTATAAGTTGCCACATGACTGTGGCTTACTGGTACTTTACATCTTATTTCTCATGGCAGTGGCAGCTGGCAGCTTCTCCTTACTCAGCCTTCCACTTCCCAGAATTCTCCTCTCTGCTTATCCCACCTACACTATACTTCCTGCCTGGCTACTGGCCAATCAGCGTTTTATTTATCAATCAATCAAAGCAACACATTTCACAGCATACAGAAAGACATCCCCAACAGAATATGTGTTTTTAAGTGATCATTCTGGCAGAGGCTTGGAAGAGTCAAAGGAACTGAGTGGAATCAGTGTTGATAATTTCTTGGAAAGAATAAAAGTTAACAAGTATCTTTCAGAATTCAAGATAATAGAAATAGAGTATAAACATATGTATCTGAAGCAAATGCTGAAACAAGGAATATGTCCATATGATCATAATGTAATGTTCGTTCAGTGGTAATAATGGAGAGTGTACTGATGGAAGAGGTAAGGATTGTAGCAATTAGGGACCAAGAGAAATACCTTGCTAAAGAGGATTTGAATGGAACTGTGATATCAGTGGAGAAGTAATTCTTAAAGGATTCCTTTTGTATCTCAAATATTTAGTGTAGACTGAAGAACTGCACATCAAAAACTAAGAGATTAAGCATCTAGCACTGTACAGTTAGTGTGTGGAGGTCAAGTTGTACAGCTCACAGACTTTATTTTGGAGCAGATGGCCTCCAAAGAAGACCTAGTGAAGATAACAGTAAAAAAAAAAAAGGAAAAGAAAACAAAACCAAGAAACAAACAAGCAAGTAAAAGACAGGTCAAGGGAATAAAGAGATTCGGGAATGTCTGTTTCAAATGCTGCATAAAGTTCAGTAGAAAGAGTTCTCAAGGTTTCTTTGTCAGCTTTCTCTAGCATACAAGCTTGCACCCGTGTTCCATAAAGGGGTATGAGTTCATTTCTGTCTCCAGTTACACCCAGACTGACTTGACTGTGGCCTTTGTTCAATGTGTCATTTCTGTAAGGCACATAGGACTGGATCTCTTTCATTTCTTTTCTTTCTTTTTCTTTTTTCTTTTGTTTTTTGCCTTGGTTTTCTCCCCCACACAATATTTTTATTAATTAGTTGGAAATTTTATACAATGTACCCTGATCAGACTTCCTTTCTATTCTTCCTTTTTCTTATTTTTTTGGGGGTAGGGAAAGGTTGTCACAGAAGAATATCTCTCATTCTCAGTTATGAGTGTACAGTCATCAATACCACCACAAAAGTAGCTTTCTTGCCCACAGCAGCCTGCAGCACCAGGGATCATGGACTTCTACACGGTTTCAGGAGGTAGGACGATGGATGGTGGGCATCAACATGATCTCTGGCCACAGACATCAACATGGCTTCTGACAGCAGAACAGACCATGAAAACCTTTCAAGGAAGCTTAATTCAGAAAATGAACCATTCTTCATCTCAGATATCTTGTTGCAAAAGAGTCAGGGTGATCGTGCATGTAGTTGGACAGTATGTCCCGGGCAAGACCTGCCTGAGCTCCAGACTGCTGTATACCTCTCTGCCCTTGGCACCAGCTGTCCTGCAAGTACTTGGGGCATGCCCAGAGTGTTTACAACCCCGTGCTCTCCTCCTCACAGCTGGACAAACAGTGCAAGCGGCAGCAGCTGCAGCGGCTCCATGCCACGGTCAGGTCTAGGGGCAGAGCAGAGACGCTGACCTGACCCAGTGGCAGCAACAGGGTAAGGTGGGCCTGGTGGGGGCCAAAACCTCCTAGTAGCACCACGGTGGGCCCTACTCAGCAACGACATGCTCCTTTGTCCTCTGCAGCCATGCTCCCATACCTGTTACTCCCTCATCTCTAGCTCTGTTTCTCTTCACCCACCATGGGCACCTCTCAGTTCCCTCATCCTTTTTTTCCAGTTCCATGAAACCATTTTTAAAAAGCATTTCCCATAAGACCTGCCCTTTTTTTTTTTAAGTTGTTCTAGAAATATTACGTGCTCTGCATGGTCATCCTCGACCTTGGAGTCTCCTGGATGGCTCTGTGTGTCTCAGGCTTCTTGGAGAGGACCCGTGGCTGGTGCTGCTTGTGGCCACCATCTTGAATCTCTGTTTCTGAATCTTTCCTTTCTAATTTTTAGGGACAAGTTCTATTTCATGGCCAAAGGGTAAAGTAGGATGAAGAATCATTCATTTCTTCCTGTTGTTTTAAAATTGATATATGTATTAATTGTATAACATGTTTTAATTATGGTATTTCATATTTAAATATTATGTATATGCATTTTTATCATAGTCAACCCTCCCATTGCGCTCTTCTTCTTCCTCCCCTCAATGGTTCTCTCCTTTTCCCCAAATATTCCTCTTTCTACTTCATGTCTTCTTTCTTTGTAATGTAATTCCTGTATGTAGTAAAAATCCATGATAGTTACCTGAGTCTGGGTTACTTAACCTGATGATCTCTAATCTCATCCATTTTCCTAAAAATGATCTCATTTTTATTCTTTGCAGATGAGTAAAAATGTGTATCTGTGCCACATCTTAAAAAGTAAATGTATACCATTTTGCTATTAGCCAGCCATCAGTAGATGAACATCTGGGCTGTTTCCATCTCCTATCTGTTGTTAACAGAGCAACAGTGATGATGGGTGAACAGGTGTCTCTGTACCATGTAGAGAGCTTTGAGTATATACTTGAGGGTGATATAACCAGGCCACAGTTTAGACCTGTTTTTCAGATTTTGACGAAGTTCTACACTGATTTCCACAGCGGCTCTGCCAGTTTGCACTCTCACCAGCAGGGGGTGCTCCTCTTTCCCCACATCTGCTCAAGCATTTGTCACCATTTCCTTTTTTGATCTTAAGCATTCCAATAGGGGTATGATAAAATCTCAAGATAGTTTTAATGTGCATTTCCCTGGTCATCTAAGGATGTTTACCGTTTTGAAAATGATTTTGAGCCATTATTATTCAGTTGTTAAGAAAAGGGAAAATTTGAAATTTGCAGGTAAAAAGAAGGAGTTGGAAACAATCATTTTGAGTGAGGTATCCCAGACTCAGAAAGACAAACATTGTATGTCTTCTTTCATTTGCTGATGTTAGCCTCTAATGTTCAGATATTTATGTTCCATTTGAAAAATCCGTCAAGGTCAGGCCATAAGAGGCCATGGCAGTAGGTCAAGGAAGGGTAGATAGGACAAAATAGTATATAGGGCTAAAGGGGAATAATGGTAGAGAAAGAGTTTAATGGAGAGGGAAATAAAGGTATGGGAAGGCAGGGTAGATGATGGGATATGGGGAGGAATAACTAATATTAATGACATTTGGAAAACAAATATGAAAATCTACTACTGTAGAAAGTTCCTAAAATATATACATGCACATATATGAAAAGTTTAAATGGAGTTACCATAGAACAGAGCAACAATATCCCTACTAGACACTACAGGATAACAAAGGCAAAACCCCAGTGTAAGGAATGGATTACAACATTTGGAGTGTTATCCAAGTGAGGTCCCACAGATTCCTCAGACCTTTCTGGTTATTGTCAATGATCCTGGTTATACTCAGAACGTGAAGGTAAGATTTTATTGCCAAAGACATTGTAAAGTTGAGTCATAGAACATGGGGGACTCAAGCTGGTACCCATGTGGAGGATTCACCCCCCAATGGGTAGTTTTCATACCTATAAGGCATGCTACTGGTGGAGAAAAGCAACCATCAAACTTATCCAGCTGTGAACTCTGTGAAATAAAACAATGACTGGCCAGACATGTTCATTGGTGCAATAGTGGTAGGAATGTTATGGGAGTAATTGACCACCTGATTGGATTTAAGATCCTTTCCACAAGTTTAAGCACTAACCAGCCATTGTTATTGGGGCAAAGCAACTGTGGCTACCTAGGTCATAGAATTTAGGAGAGAACCTATGACTATTACCTCTACTAAATGAACACAGCATTAAACTGAGACAAACTGAGTTATTTCTATACCCATAGGTTAGTGCGTTGGTCAGTTCTCATCAGGGGAGCTTGTTTTTGTACAAGATGGCTACTAACCCACAACTGATCAAGATGCAGGGAATAAGAGACATTTTTGTCATACTGCATGCCCTCAAAGTTCAGGGATCATGACAGGAATATTGTAGGTCCTGTAGGTGGTAGATGACTACAAGGAAATAGCATTTTTTTGGACACAGCTGGACAGTTGTGCTTATGAATTGACAGCAATTGAGACAGCTTGCACAAAATCTATACTGGCAAAGGCCAGGCAAAATTTCAGCATGGAATGGTGAAGAGGGTCTAGAGTCCTGCCCCATCTCTAAGGGACTATTGGTAATTGATAGCTGCTGGGAGAGGAAGAGTAAGTTTTCCTTAATGGTGTGGCACCTGGTGGGTTGAGTACTCTCTGGTGAAGGCTATCTTGATGATTTTTATAAGAATGCCTCCAGCACTTTGCTTCTTCCTATTCTCATGTGGTCTTCATTTATCATGGTCTCTTATTCCTTGTTCTCCCTCTCTGTTCTTGATCCAGCTGG
>CABHPH010134210.1:19752-44710 GCA_902168325.1 Peromyscus nudipes | reverse complement strand
AAGAACTCAAAAAGCTAGACATCAAAATACTGAACAATCCAATTAATGGGCTACAGAGCTTAACAGAGAATTCTTAATAGAAGAATCTCAAATGGCTGAAAGGCATTTAAGGAATTGCTCAACATCCTTAGTCATCAGGGAAATGCAAATCAAAACAACTCTGAGACACCATCTTATACCTGTCAGAATGGCTAAAATCAAAAACACTGAAGACAGTTTATGTTGGAAAGGATGTGGAGAAAGGGGAACACTCCTCCACTGTTGGTGGGAATGCAAAGTTGTACAGCCACTCTGGAAATCAGTATGGCGGTTTCTCAGAAAATTGGGAATAAGTCTTCCTCAAGACTCAGTTATACCACTCTTAGACATATACCCAAGGAATGCTCAATCTTACCACAAGAAAACATGCTCAACTATGTTCATATCAGCATTATTCATAATAGCAAAAACCTGGAAACAACCTAGATGTCCGTCAACTGAAGAATGGATAAAGAAAATATGGCACATATACACAATGGAGTACTACTCAGCAGTAAAAAACAATGATACCATGAAATTTGCAGGCAAATGGATGGATCTAGAAAATATCATCTTGAGTGAGGTAACCCAGAGTCAGAAGGACAAACATAGTATATACTCACTCATAAGTGGATATTAAATGTGAAGGAAGGGATGGCCAGACTGCAATCCACAACTCCAGAGAGGCTAGCTAACATGAAAAGACCCTAGAAGGGAAACATGGATGATCCTGTGAAGAAGAAGTGGATGAGATCTACATGAGTGGACTGGGGGTGGGGATGGCAGAGGGCAAGGAGTGGGGGATGAGAACATAGGGAAATGGGAGGATCAAGCTGGAACAGGGACAGAGTGGGAGGGCAGGGAGGAAGATACCATGATAGATGGGGACATCATGGGAATAGGAAGAGGCAGGGTGCTGGGGAGGCTCTCAGGAATCCATAAGGTCAACCCCCCCTTAATCTACTGGCAGTGGTCCAGAGGGTGCCTGGACCTGTGTACTCTGGTGACCAGCCTAGCAAATAACCTAACTGTCATCATAGAGCCTTTGTCCAGTGACTGATGGAGGCAGATACAGAGATCCACGGCCAGGCTGAGCTCCGGGAACCCAATTGATGAGAGAGGAGAGATACTGCAGGAGAGGGATGTGGAGATCGTGGTGGGAGGACATGCAGAGATGACTGGCCATACTAGTGGAAGCCCATGAACTGTGGACTGGTGGCTGTGGAGCCGCCATGGAACTGGACTAGGTCCTTTGGATACGGAAGACGGTTGTTTGGCTTGAACTGTTTGGGGGCCACCCAGGCAGGGAGATCGGGATCTGTCCCTGGTCTATGGGCCGGCTTCTGGAATCCAGTGCCTGTGGTATGACACCTTCCACAGCCTCAGTGCAGTGGGAAGGGGCTTGGACCTGCCTAGGCTCAGTGTGCTGGGCTTTGCTGACTCCCCATGGGAGACCTCGATTTGGGGGATGTGGGGATGTAAGGTGGCTTGGGAAAGAGGGGTGAGGGATGGCAGGAGGGAGGAGGGGCGTTTATGGATAGCATGTAGAGTGAGTAGAAAATTTCTTAATAAAGAAAAATGAAAAAAAATAATAAAAAATAAAATTTGACCCAAATTAATTAAAATTCAAATATTAAAAAGAATTTAACACTCACATATTCATTACAGCAGCAATCACAATGATATAATATGAAGTCAATATCTATCCAGAGAATGGATAGATTGTGAAAATGTGGTATATGCTTACAATGGATATTTAATATTGAATTAATAAATGGTTTATTAAAAATAAATAATACAGTCACAAAATGGCAAATACCACATTGTTATTTATACTATTAAAGATGATAAATTCACCGTAGCAGGATACTTGACTGGGCTTAGGAAGATGATTATATTGAGTTTATAAGTGAGCTACTTTCCATGAAATTGGAATGAAGTTCCTTTTAAGAATCAGGAGTACATTCCTGAGATTCACTGTCAATAATGTACTAATGAGAGTACAAACTATACATTTAACAGAATAACTGAAGAGATGTTTCACCAGCATGATGATTAGAGTTCAGAACCATCACTCACATGTAAAAAGGAGGTGTATCCTGTAATTTGGGTGTTTGTGAAGAGAAGTTAGAAGCTTATCAGTGATCTAGTCTGTTTGAATTTGTCAGTTCCAGGTTGATTGAGAAACCTAGTCTTGACAAACATGATGGATAGTATTAAAGACAGGTAACATCAACAATGGAACTCTAAATACACGTAGACCCACGCTCACATTCACACATGCACTCATGCTCACAAACACATATGAACTCATGTTCACACACACAGACAGACACATACTCACATGCTCACATGCTCACATCCTCACACACATATGCTCATATGCACTCATGCTCACACACATTCACACACACTCACACACACACACTCACACACACTCACACACAATTTTAATGGAATATTCCATGTTATGACTTTTCATTACAATAAAGCAAACATAGGAAATGAAAAACAGCAATAGGCATAATGTATATAATTATAAAAAATAAGAAAAAGATCAATTTTACTCACCAAAAAGTGTTAGGATTTTTATATACAAAGGATAAACCTCTGTTGCTGATGGTACGGGTTGGTAATCCTGGTATATAAAAGGTAGACATAGAAAGATCAGGGATCAAACTCTCCTGAGTTTTATGTAACATTTAAGGCCAGTTTTGACTACATGTTTGTTTAAAAAATAAACAGAAATAAAATCAAATAATAAATTCTAGTTGACTTGAAATTTAAAAACCACTGATAAGACTTGTCATTAACAATTCCACAGTTACAGAACATATATTTTCTCCACAAAGCAAAACTGTAACAACAATAGGAAAGAGCTGGCTAGGGCTTACAGTGTATTGGTTCTGATTTAAGGTTCCCAGTCATGTGGGAAGGAATTAATCAGAATTTGTTTTTCCATTGTTTAGTCTGGTGCCTTTGATGACAATATAATCACCTTTTGTCTAGAATACACTAGTAACCTATTTTTCACTCACAAATTAGGACGTGCTCTTTCACTCTTGCCATAAACCCCTTTCACCATAGTCTACACCTGGAGAGTTTTATTTTGATGTATTTTAAACATATTCTCTTAGAGTTTCATACATGTATATATTTTTAACATAACTGCATCCCATTTATTCTTCCACTTCTCCTAGAACCCCACAACCGTGACACTTTCCAAACTCATTCCCTCCTGTTTATAACACATTGAGCCTAATAGATGCATAAATGTGGGGCCATCTACTGAAGCAAATTTCATAGGAGGAACATCCTGAAGAAAGTTGACTGTTCCTCATCCAGCAGGGAACATTGGCCTATGACTCCTTAGCTAATGATGGAATTTATGTTTTTTTAAACAAAGAGCCCAATCTTATGTTTTGGCATCTCTCCCAAACAGCAGGTCTGTATCCATTTAGTAGTTTCTAATATATGTTTAAAGTAGTAAAATTGATAGTTAGCAATATTATTTTAATAAGTGAAATGTTACATTTACTACCATGGGTGCTCACTGAATTAATAACAATGACTGAATATGCTTCAAAATGTGGGACGTGTATCAAGGCATTTAGTTAGCGTTAATAAACAACAGTTTTTAATGAACAGATGGTAAAATGCAGTCATTGTAGCCAGAGGAAACCAGTTTAGCTAACAGAGTCTTATAGGCTGGCAGGTACTCTCAAATATAATGATATTCCCTACCATATAAGAAAGACTTACTTTGTGGTCTATTTTCTTACTAGGCATTCTAAGATGCTACATTTGAACGATGCTGCTATCCAGCACTGTGTAGGTTATTCATTTGACAGCTACTAGAGACAAGTTGCTGGGGAAACTAAATGAAATGAAATGAAATGTCCTCTAGGTCCAAAGTAGTGTTCTGGAACTGAATTTTAGGTTTAGTACACTTTCATATAGATGAGTTGAATAAATAAGTAATTTAAATGCAGATGTTACCATTTTCTCTGCTAGTAACGATTGGTGAGAAGTTGCAATCTGTCTAGGGGAAGCTCTTAGTTGTTTTGTGATACTTTTATTTTGGGAAAAAGATCCTGTAAAGAAAGAGTGTGCAACATCTGGCTTGGTTTGGGGCAAGAGAAATAATAGTATACAGGCATGTAATTCAAGGATAAGTACTGATTCCTTTCAGAAGTTAAAAAATGAATATTTTTTAGGAGCTTATACATGCTATTGTAGCACATGACTTTCATTGTAATTGTTGAAAATAGCTTAGTGCTTACTACTATTAACAAGAATTATTTCCTTTCTCTTTTACAATTGTAGCTGACAACATATTAAAAAGTAGGCACTTATAATTTTTTATATCAAATAAGAAAAGAGATATCCTTAGTAAGAATTTACATAATATAAAAACTACTTTAAAGCTAAAAAACAGGAAATTATTGTATACACCAAAATTGTCTTTTATACTTCACCATGTTAAGATTCTTTGACTTTTTATTTAAAATGGTTGGAAATGAAATTTTGAAAACTGATATGAACATAGTTGAGCAAGTGCCCTTGTGGTATGATTGAGCATTCCTTGGGTATATGCCCAAGAGTAGTATAGCTGGATCTTGGGGGAGACTGATTCCCAATTTTCTAAGAAAGCACCATATTGATTTCCAAAGTGGTTGTACAAGCTTGCATTCCCACCAGCAGTGGAGGAGAGTTCCCCTAGCTCCACATCCTCTCCACCACAAGGTGTCTTCAGTGTTTTTGACCTTAGCCATTCTGATTGGTGTAAGGTGGTATCTCACAGTTGTTTTGATTTGCATTTCCCTGATAATTAGGGATGTTGAGCAATTCCTTAAATGTCTTTCAGCCATTTGTGTTTCCTCTGCTGAGAATTCTCTGTTTAGTTCTATAGCCCGTTTCTTAATTGGACTGTTGGGCATTTTGATGTCTAATTTCTTGAGTTGTTTATATATTCTGGATATCAGCCCTCTGTCAGAAGTGGGGTTGGTGAAGACTTTTTCCCATTCTGTTGGCTGTTGCTTTGCCTTGTTGACCATATCCTTTGCTCTATAAAAGCTTCTCAGTTTCAAGAGGTCCCATTGATTGATTGTCAGAGCTACAAAGGGAACTTAAATGAACTCTCTCCCTCTAAAGAACAAGATTCAAAGGTTAAGGTGGAATTCTGCTCTTCAGAGGCTGAATAGCAAGCAGCTCACTTCTTCTTCTGGCTCACGTCCTCCAAAAAGCCCTCAACCCTCCTTATAAATCCTTTCTCACCTGGCTCCTCCCTGCCACTTCCTGTCAGCTAGTTGCTGGCTCAGCCTCCTGACCGCAGGTGAATTTTATTTAATCAAACACATCTTTGCATCATTAAACAAACATTGAAATAATCTACAACATTAGGTTAGTTTTGAAGGATTTGAACTCAAGTACTTGGGCTTCTGTAAAATGGTGCCTTCTAAGCCATTTCCCCACAACTGAATTCCAATTTTCAGTATTTGAAAAAAAGTTACACAGTTGTCAATGAAGAATTTTGTATATGTGTATGCATGTGTATGAATGTGTGAGTGAATGTGTATAGGTACATGCAAGGGGAAGCAAAAAAATCAGTCTCATATCTTGTTTCATATAGTATTACATTTTTCTCTTCTGTTTTTGATTATTCCTTTTGCATATTAGCAGCATTAGAAACTTCTGTTGTTAAGATATATCACTCTTTAATGCAACATACCCAGCAGCACATAGGAGACAGGTGTAAAGCATAGGCAATGAACAATGAACAATTGAAGCAGAAATGTAAGGGAAATAAACACCAACTTTAACAAGTCATTATTATGCTACATAAAGACTAAGATATGATTATCTCATTATTATTAATTACAAAGATCATTTTCTTTTGGGTGTACTTGTACTATTGAACTGTATATAAAAAGATGCCTTTTCACAGCTAAAGAAATTCTTACTTTTCAGTTTCAAAATGTGTGTCATTATTGCTCAGCCTTGATGAAAGGAGGAGGGGCTAGGTCCAGCCCTAAATATAGGCTATATTGACTACCCAAGGGAGGCCTTACCTTCTAAGAGGAGGTGATGGAGATAGGATGGGGGTAGGTGGGAGGAAGCAGGAGAAGGGGAGGGAAGTAGAACACAGGTTGGTATGTAAAATGAAAGAAAAAAATTAATAAAAAAGAAAAAAAAGAATCCCATTTCATTTTAATTATTCAACAATGTACTGTTCATTATCACTGATGGAACTCTTTGTAACTCTTATATCCTAACTTTTTATCACCTTTTTCCCCTTAAAATGAAATCATTATTCACCACTCTTCTTTCTTTTAAAAGACAATTTATATCTCCAGCAAAAATATATCTGTGAAAAACCATTTTAGCCTTTAACAGATGGACTTATTTCAAGTCATTGATTTTGGAATGTTAAAAAAAGAAGCAAAAAAGTCTTCTTGGTAATTTTTATTGAAAAGACTCCTATTAAGGATGGAAACCATGGCAATAAATAACAGTAACCTTTGGGTAGCACAGCTTTTGGCAGTATTAAGGCCAAAAACTTCTCAAGGGATTGAAGACAATTCTGGTACTAATTACCCTTTTTTCTGTATGAAATGCTAACTGTCTAAGAATTAATGGAACAAATCCTTTCAACTGATCTAGTGTTTCAAGAGTTATGTCATCCTTAAATGTCTCAGTTTTCCAGAGGTAATCAGCACATGTTCCCTATATTTTAAAGCTCCATCTCTTTCTTTTCACAATCTGAGACTTGAAAGGCTAGCATACTGAATTAAGGTCTTTTTTCCCCCTCTTATCTCCTATATTTGATAAGGGCCGCTCATCCAAGGACAAAAATCTCACATTAAAGTGTTAGTGGAGTTGAGATTTGACTGACACAGCATTATAAAGTAGCCTGATCTTTCCACTCACTTGCAGAGCCATCAATCCTCACACAAATGGACACTGAGATGAAACGTGCAGACAAGCGTGGAAAATGACACCTTGTCCCTGTCACAGATGTGGAGTAGCTAGCACTGAGGGAGCCTGGAGTTGCAGGTTATCCCCTTGGGTAAGAGCACTGCTTCAATTGCTGTCCCTGCCACAGTGATGTTAAAACTTGGAAAGGTTAGAAAATCTGTCCACCATGGTGTTTTAACACTGGAAGCTGTAATTCCCCACCATGATGGATGATGTCATTTGTTCAGAAATTAGTTTAAGCTGTAAGATTTATCTCGAGGTTCTTTTATCAATTTAATCTTCCCTGAACAAAGCACATTGGAAAATTTAAGAGAAAACAGAACAATTCCACCTTGCTTTCAGGAATAATTTAAGGAAGATTTTCTCTAAATATATCAGATTATTTGAAACGCTTTTCAAACTTTAAGCCAGAGTTGTAAAGAGACTATACTTTTGTATTATGAAAGAGATATTAGGTCAAAAATAGAAAAATAGACACAGAAAATAATGTAAAGGCAACTTATTTAAGGTTTTAAAACAGGGTTAGCCACCAGTGCTACAGAATGCTGTTAAACATGATGTGTATACATTTGCAGCATGTTATTTAGACTCCCAATGTCCAAAGACTTTTTTAAATTCTGGGAACATAAATGAAGGTACATTTATGCATTTATTGTTGTTGTTTTTTTCACAAGTCTAACTAATGGTTGTAGTGTTCACAGACAGCTGATAAGGGAATCACATGACTAAGCTTTCAAGTTCTTATGAAAATAAAAGAATGAAACAAGTCCATAGTCACTCTGTAAGAAAATCTACAAGGAAGTTAAACATGTAGTAGTATTTGGGAAAATCATATGCAAAATCATACAGACTAGTCTATTACAATCTGTAACTGTCATCTGACAGAGGATGCTTGAATCTCCCTCGGAAATGTATGATAATCTCTAACTTGTCCAGTGATGCTGACAGATTCTTAACAGAATATGCTTTCTCTATCCATGTGCAATTCATGTATTCTTTAGAGACAATGTTACACTTACAAAATTGCTGTTTAGAGATAAAAGTAGACCACTCTCATGCTTCTGGAGCTTGCTTTCTCTGATTTGATTTAGGAAATGAATCCTCCTCAGATGAATTCTTTAGTGATCTGACTTTTTCACATTTTATATAATGAGGACAACCATTTCTTTAAAAAAATATGAAAATGGGGACAGGTGAGATGGCTCAGCAGTTAAAGAATCTTTCTGTAAAGCATGATAGCATGAGTTTGGTTGCTAGAACACACAGGGTAGAAGGAATATTTCAACTCCTGAAAGTTGCCCTTTGCTCTCCACATACATGGCATGACAACTCTTCACATGAGTAAATCATTTGATTAATTGATTAATGTAAAATTGTTATGTGGACCAACTATACAGAATTGCATTTTTTTAAATTCCTGATCTTTCTCTTTATTTACGTAACTTACTATTAAAGGGATGAGGCATCTCTAAAACTTTTTCCTGAACTCTACGAACTCTCTATTTTAATATTTGAGAGCCCATATTTTTAGCCTAATCTAATAGTGAAATAACAGATTTGGCCTTTCAATTTCAAGTTCAAAACATATATTTTGCATCTATAAGTCTACTCTTAAATACTGGAAAAGAATGTTCTAAAAACTTTGATAATTTGTTATTCACAGAATTATTATCAAACTTCTTTCTCATGAAGGACATTTTAATTGTAAATGTAGCATCGCAATGTCATTACAATAAAGAATGGCTTAGAGAAAACTTGGCAGTTTTCTGAGAATGTCACACAAAGGAAAGGAACTTTAGGCCTATTTTCAAGAGTAGACTGGGCCTCTTCTTGACACTAATTAAATAGTAATTTATCATCTTTGCTGCATCATTACCTAAAGTTTATTTCAAATTTTTAAAATTTTATTCTTTGAAGGGCTACAGAAATGGCTCAACTTTCAAAAGTGCTTGGTGGTAATCCAGAGAACCAAAGTTCTATTCCCAGAACTTACATCACGTGGCTCAAAGCTACATGTAAATGCAAAGTCAGGGGACATGATTCCCTCCTCTCACTACTGTGATCACCTCCATACATGTGTTATCACACACACATGCACCTAAATGAAACATGAATTATTTTAAAAATATAGTAAATACTAGTGTCACAGTTGCTCTGAATTTACAGCTAGAGAGAATAAGTAATATGTAGTATATGTCAAAGTGATGCAAGGAGAGAAAGAGATTCTAAAAATAATTTACAGATGACTGAATATTCACATTTATCTAAAAAATATTTTAGACTTGAAAATAATTCTAAAGCAATCATTAAAAATAACTACTTCTCTATTCCCCCATTTGCCTGGAATCTGATATCTGTGTGGATTTCTGAGAACCAAGGACTTTTTACACATTCTGTTATTACTTTTAGTCTTTCCAGGTATGTATTAAGGTTGACTATTTCATCTTACTGAAAAGACCAACATGCCCTTTAAATCTATATATTATATAGTATTCTTCTTCATGATAACAATTATTTGCATGATTAGCATAGTGTCTCCAGTTGATAATGTTAACTTCTTTAGTAATATAAAATAGTTCACTCCACTACCTCTTTCCCCACAATTACTGATAAACGGATGAGACATTTACATTCACAATAGCTACTTACTGTGGTAAAGAATGACTAAGAAGAAAAAAGAAAGGAATGATTCTCTCTGTTCTAGATTGAAAAATATTCATATTATGTAAAAGTCAAATCTTCATTTATAGACACTGGAAAAATTGGAAATTCAAATTAACATTTCTAAAATATCCATAATACCCAAAAGTTATCTGTAAGAGACATAGCCATTATAAAATATAAACAATACTCTTCATAGAAATAGAAAAATTCAAATTCATGTGGATCCATCAAGAACTCAAATTTCATACCAGTTTAGCACAAACAACAAAGTTAAAGGCATCACAATAGCTTTTAAAGAACAGCAAAGAAATAAAAAAAATTAAACAAATTATGTTATGATAAAAAAAACTTTCACAGAGAATGGATCAACATGGTGAAGAATCAACTTGGAAACTGGGAGAAAATATTGGCAAATTACGTGTCTGACAAAATGTTCACCTCAAAATGTGTGAGGAGATCAAATGACTGAATAGCAACTAACACATGCTTTAAAAATTGGAAAACAATAGAATGGAATTTTTCAAAAGGAAGCATATATTCTTAGCACATAAATGACAATTTCTCAATAGTAATCATCAAAGAATGTATCTGAAATAGAGCGATGCTGTGTCAGTTACATTAGAAGGACCATCACAAGAAAATATGAGGTGACAATTGCTGTCAAGAATGTGAAGAGAATGGATATTTTCATACAGCTAGTGGGAATGTAAGTTTTCCTCATGGAAACAGCATAGAATTTTCACACACACACACACACACACACACACACACACACACACACACACACAAACCTTTAAAATAATTGCAAGATAAAACTCCTGTTTATGGATGTGTATACAAGGAAATAAAAAGTATGTAGTTAAAAAGACATGTTCATTACACTGTTTGCTGAAAATTTTTTTAAAAACAGTAAAGATATGTGAACAAACAGTGTCTATTAAGGGCAGATATGAATGAGGGACAGATACACAATAAATTACTGTTCCTTCAGGATGAACCTGAAAGAGGTTTTGTGAAAGCAGTTAAGCCATGAATAAAAAGAGATCTGTAGTATGATCACACTCATAGGTGGTAGTGAAGGGCGATCTCTGAGATGAAAATGAAAGGTGCTTCTATATGCTGAGGAGATGGTGAGGATTTGTGTTTAGGAGGTTTTGGTCAAAACAAAATAATGACCCCTAGACAGAAGAAATAATTTCAAATCCTAAATTGTATAAGTGCTGGCCATGGTATTACAATTTATCATATCTTGAAATATACTAAAAGAGCTGATAAATTGTTTCTTCCAACTGCTTGGATTAGTGAATGTTAGTTAACTGGATTCACCATTCTATTCTGTATATAATTTTCAAAGAATCATCTTGCATGACAAAAGTGAGTTCATTTTATCCATTTCAACAGCAATAAACATATTGTTTTAAAAATGAAATGAATATTTTCTAGTAATGTAATTATTTCATTGAATACTCATTAATGCTTAGATGCAAGGCTGCAATTTTGCCCATTGTTATTGCCTGGAAAGGTTCATAATCTTCACTTATTGTTGCTAATAAAATGTATAGAAGAGTGATTGTAGAGAAAAAATAGTCTTATGGATGTTTTGATTTTTACTTTCATCGATTCTTTTAAATGATGTTTATAAATGAATTTTAACTGTATTATTGTGGGATAAACACAAGTAACAAGAACCTTTTTCCTGACTTCATATAAAGTCTTTATGTCTTTAAAGCCTTGAAAGTTTTAAAAAATTAGATTTATTTTATTTTATGTGTATAAATATTTTTGCCTGTATTGATGTATGTGCACTAAGTATGTGCCTGGTGCCTGAAGAGATCAGAAGAGAGGGTAGTATCCCTTGGAACAGGAGGCAAAGACAGTTGTGAGGCACTATGTGGTCATAGGAAACTGAACCTGGATCCCCTGCAAGAGCCACATGTTCTCTTAATGTTTGGGTCATTTCTCCAGCCACTGTGCATGGGATTTTATATAAAGGCTTTACTTATGGTAGTTTTATGGATGGGTATGGGTGTGTTGACAGAGGCTGTGTATGTTAATGCGTTCACTGAAGAATATGTAGTGGCAGGTATATGGAAGAGCTGCAGAGGCTATGGTGTTCCCATGCTTGTAATCTAAAGACACCACTGCACACAAGTCTAACAGTTTGCCAAATAAAACTTTTTCAATTTTATAAATATTTTATAATATAATTGGAAGCAGTTATTAGATATGAGAAATGTATAATTCACTAAGGAAGGAATGGTTCCATAGCTTTGTAGACAATGCCTTTGAGGAAGTTAAGACATGTCTGTGTTCAGTTTCTTGTGTCCACTGTATGATTTTTTTCTTTCTATACAATTTTACATTCTTAAAGTTTCTAAATTTATGTTGAATTGAATGAATCTCATATATTCATCTTTATTTTATCATCTTCCATTCTCTTTTGACCATTTAATAGCTGTTCTGGTACCCATTAGATCATTCTGGTCAAGAAAAATTCATTGGCATTAAACTTGGAATATCTTTTATCTATTGTTTAGATGTTCTTGTAATGATAAAATAAGCAAGTTACTGTGAAATACATTCCTGTCTCTCTTGAAGAGATAATTATAAATCTAGATTAGTATGAAGGAAGCTATTACCTTAAAATGAGTGACATCTGTGTTTAAGAACTTCTTTAAAATGAGTGCTGTGTATACAAGAATGATAAAATGTCACAAAAAACACTCTTGCAATCTAGAGTACCTTTTTGAGAGCAGAGAGAGAAATATATCTGTATACACACATGCATAATGATGATATTTTAAAAATAATATCGAGAAAAATAGAGTAGAACACTGTAGCACGAATCTTAAATGGTCTTAATGATAAAAAAAACTCGGGAGCCAGGTATTTGGGGTAAATTCTGAAAGATTAGAGAGACAGAACAAACCACAGCCAGCCTCATCTCGCCAATTCCTCTGCTGATCTTGTTTCCTCAGACTGAAAGCCTCTGTGTCCTCATCAGAATGGATCTCAGCTGCTCAAAAGCCTAAAAGCTTAAAAAAAGGTTCTAGTTCCTGATCCTCATGCCTTACATAGCTTTCTGCTTCCTGCCATCACTTCCTGGGATTAAAGGTGTATGTCACCATGACTGGATCTCTGCCTCCAGAATGCTAGGATTAAAGACGTGTACTACCACTGCCTAAACCTATGTTTATTACAGTGGCTATTCTGTTCTTTGACACCCAGAAAAGTTTATTGGGGTGCACAATATATCAACCACAGAACACAAGTTATGAAGAGGAAATGTGATACATATGATATAACATTTTTTGCGTGGTTATATCAAGGAAATTGTTAAAGATCATGAATGCTGATATCTGGAGGAACATATTCTAGACAGATGAGACAACAATTCAAATGTTCCAACTATAAGGGAAAGGCTATATCATCTAGAAAAGCAAAGATTCATGGGAGGCTCATCCCTTGTTACTTCTGACTCTTAGTCTAGCCATTGTTGTTTTTATTTTATCTTTTTTTCATTTTGCTTTATGTTTTTAAAAATAATTCATATAGATTCTTAGATAACCACACCACCTACTGTCATTCTCACATAATATTTCAGCAGCTACAGAGAGAGGAAGTCAGAATATCATATTAATGAATAAACTAGTATATAGTCAGAAATTTGAGTTAATAGTTACCTCTTAAGATGCCAATTTAAAAAATCCAAAGGATATTTCTAGTACATAATGCTTAACTGAACCTTCACATTTAGAAATTGTGTAATCATTATGATTGAATTTAGAAATTCTCCCATAGATTCACATGTTCATGCTAAGTATTTAATTGGTGGAATAATTTTGGAAAGTTCTGAAACTTTAGGAGGTGGATATTGGTTAAAGGTTGATTACAAGTGCCATCTTTTCAGAGTTAGCTCTGGTCCCAAGTTCTTTCTACTGTATTTCCTATCTGTCATGAATTACCTCCTTTGCTATTGGTTCTCATTGCCAGGATGCTTAGCAAAGGACATGGAGACAAAGGACTATGTACTGAATCCCCTAACTCCTCCTTTAAGTAATTTTTTTCTGGTACTTTGGTTACAGCTGTATAAAAGTAATAGAAACTATAATTCACCCATACAACTTAAACTATTTATTTAAATGTGGCTATTATGCTCAGGTGGAATCATAGTGAAGATTTCACTTTTAGTTATAAATTATCATCTTGTATGTTCAAGTGTGTGTAATCCTATAATATAGATTCTGAATGGATAAAAATAAAATCATATTTACTTTACAAATTTAGAAGGAACAAAAATGGCATGTGTGAAAGTAATTGATATGTTATTAGCATAATTTAAAATCCAATAACATTATTACCATTCATTTATTTATATAAACACATCTTTACTTATAGAAAATGAAATAAACTTGTGTTCTGACTGAATTAAATAAAATCATATGGAAAAAGTGTGAAAATATTTTTCCTTTTGTTATATGTTTTATGACACTTTTTTATTTCTTAAAGAGGATGTTTAAGTATAGCACTGACTATAATATTCTCAATTATAAAGACTACCCTTAATTATTTTACAAGTAATATAAAACATATTGTTAAAAATTATACTTTTGGAAATTATTCTTTACTTACCTTATTGAATAAATAAAACTTGAATCAAAAGTAGGCATAGAGAATATACTAAAGCTTGAAAATTTTCCTTGATGTTATGGGTGGTTTAGTTACATCACATTATCTAAACATCTTCAAGTATGATTGATAGCAATGCTAAAAAAGTCTTTCATCTTGAACTTCAAATAAAAATGTTTCACAGAAAAATAAATGTAGGGCATCGAGGCCCCTGATGAACCAGAAAGACTGAAAACAGTGAGTAAATAACTTCACAAATTGTTAAAAGACCTATGGTAGAACTCCCAAAATGCTTATAGAATAACATAAGACAGTCTGTCGCTGGTGTTATAAATTTTATACGTGCATGTCCTTAAAACACTATTATTTTGAACACACATTATAATGAAATGTCATCTTCAATAAAACAATGGGTTTCTTGGTATCCAGAAACCAAAACTAAAATGGTTAAGAAAGGTTACCAGTAAATAAGCACACTTGTGAATGGGTCTTTTGTTTAATTGCTACTAGCTTTGATTTTGCAAGATTCCAAAGTGAAGTATTCACTGATGATGATAAATAAAACAACTTGTTAAGCTTCGAATTCATCCTGACATTCTTCATGACCAAAAATTCCAGTGAACATTACGAAGTAAGAAATCTACAATTATCATAGTAATCAATATTCAAGCAAATCTGAAGAATACTAGCATCCTCTGGTGTCAGAAAACTTTTCAAGGATAAAATAACTGACCAAATTACAGTCACTACAGTATATGACTACTGTAAACATTTCATAATGGACTACAATTAACTATTTCAAAGAAAATTCCATCTGACTTTGTAAAATTACAATTTTTCATATAAAGGAAATAAGAAAACTCAATATTTGTACCATCTCCCTTATTAAAAGGAATTTTAAAAATGTGTGAGAATTCCCACAGGTTAAAAACATCATCCATAGCTTAATATTAATTTTTTGTTTTTAATAATTCTTTGAGAACTTCATGCAGTGTAGTTTGACCATATACCAACCACCATCTTCTCCAAGGTAAGGCCCTGCTGCTTCCATACCTATGCAACTTTGAGGTCCCCCCTCCTTTTAAACACTTCTAGTCTAATCTGTAATACCTGTACACTGTTGGACATATGGCCATCCATTGGAGCATGGACAATTCACCAGATGTCATACATACCCTGAGAGAAAACTGAGTCTCGCTCTCTCAGCAGATATCAACATTTCCGCTCCATGTTGGGATATTCTCTGGTTTGACTTATGTAGTAACTGTGCATGGTGTCACAATGGCTGTGAACTAATAGGAGCAACTTCTAAGCTGTGTGCAGAGCACTGCTTTCCTGTAGTCATCCACAGCCTCTGGCTCCTACACGTTCTCCAACCCCTCTTTCATAATGACCTCTGTGATTCTGAAGGAGGGATATGATATAGATATGCTGTTTAGGGCTGGGTGTTCTTCCATCTTTTACTCTGTGTACAGTAATTACTGGGCATGTCTGTATGAAACTCCACATACTGAAAAAAAAGTTCCTCTGATGAAGACTGAGAATTACGCTAACTTATGAATACAAATATAGTCATTAAGAGTCAGTTTAATTCTGTGTTCATTTAGTTGAATACAATAGGTTTTCTCTTAGGACATGAGACTTATCTAGCCAGTTTGTCTTGGTCATGATAAAGTATAAGTTTTAGGTTTAATCTTGCTGAGAAGAGGTCTCAAATCTAATCTTAAAATAGTTGGATACTGCCATACCATTCTTATAACAATCGTACCACTGGGTATGTTTTGCTAGCTAAGTCATTATTGTTGCTTTCATTTATTCACACCTGGGTGAGACTGACATTTGCTTTTCCCCTTCAGTCAACAGCATGCATACATAGCACAATACAGCACTATGAAAGCTAATCAGTAAAGATGTAGCTTCCAGGTTAGTACCAGCTTGATTCCTCAATGTCTTAAGACCCAAGAATATGTTGTCTTCAGTAATAGTGTGTTACTGTAAAGTTGTGGGGGTTACCAATAGCATTTACAATGTTTGGGGGACTAATGAGACTCCACTGGCCAAAAACTCCAAAAGAGGTTAACTATGCCTGACATTAAGTTTTTTAAATTTTATTTCCTCTAGTGTCTAGTAGAGGCATTGTCACCTTATTATAGAATAAATTCTTTAAGGTCTTTTTATCAGTGAGTATAGATATATGTAAGAAGCTTCTGTACTAATAGGTTTCCTAATAATTTTTCAGGTCTTTAATGTTTGTCACCCTTCTCCATATTCCATACTGTAACCAGCCTTCCCATCATCCTGTTCCATTATTCCCCTTCTCCCTTTATATTACTGATTTCTACACGCATTACCTTACAAGCTCTACCAATTGGCCACATCTTATTTTGTGTGACCTATAGATATTCCAAATTGAACATTTGAATTAAAGAAAACATGGAATATTTGCTTTCTTGTCTGGGGATATTCACAGAGAATGGTTATTTCCAGTTCCATCTATTCACCTTCAAAATTCGTACGTTTTTCACAGTTGAATAATATTGCAGTATGGAAATGTACAATGTTTTCATTATTCATTTGTCGTTTCATGAACATCTAGGCCTTTTCTGTACCATGACTATTGTGAGTAGAGCAGCAATAAACACTGATGAGCCATAAACTCTAGGTTAGGATATAGAATTTTTGGTACATAGTTGAGTGGCACATCAAAATCCTGTGATAGATCTGTCTGTAGCTTTTGAGAACTCTTCACACTGATTTTGTTAGTCATTGAACCATCTTTCACTTCCATGAGGAGTGAATGAGTGTTTGTCTTCCTCATTCCCTTGCAGCAAGTCTAGCATATTTTTTCTTTTGGTTTTGTGTTTTGATTTTTTTTTCAGTTCTGACTTGTGAAATACAATTTTTAAGTGCTTTTGGTTTTTAATTCATTAATTGTTAAGAATATTAAATAGTTATAATATTTCTCAGTCATTCATATTTCTATTTCATCTTTTCAGAACTCTGTTTAGTTCCATGCCATTTTTTAAATTGGGATTTTGTTTTCCTAATATATAAGGTTTTTTTCCTTCAGTTTCTTCATAAATTCTAGATACTCGCCTCTGTCAGATGCATAGCTAGTAATGGTTCTCTCCCACCCCACTCTATAGGTGGACTGTTTCATAGAATGATGGTGTCATTTGGTTTACAGATGTTTTTAGTTTCAGAAGGTATTATTTATTAAATTGTAGTTTTAATTCCTGTGCTATTGATGGCCTGTTGAGAAAGTCCTTTATATGAAAATAATTTAAAATATGTTCCTTACTTTTTATTTTACCAGACTCAGTGTATTAGGTCATATATTTAGGACTAAAAAGAATTAAAAGCCCGATGGATTCAGTAACACTGTCTACCATACTCTCAAAGAAGAATAACACCAATATTCCTTAAATTGTTTTGTAAAAATAGAAAGCCAGTGTTATTTGAAATTAAAACTAAACAAAAGTTCTGCCTCCAAAAAATTAAAGGTCAATATCTGTAAAGAACATGGATACAAAAATTCTCAATAAAATGCTTGTGAATCACAATCAAGAACCTATCAAAAGTTATCCATCGTGATCAATAATGTTTACTTCATCTCAGATGCATGTACAGATCCACATATATAAAAATACAATCATAATCCACCACATAAATTGACTCAAGGATAGAATTCACATGGCTATATCATTAGATGCAAAAAAAGGCCTTTGGTAAATTTCAAAAATTATTTATGATATAAAGTTTCTGGAAAATTTAGGGATATAGGAGGTGTCTCTCAGCATAATAAAAGTAGTGTATACCAAACCTACAACCAACAATCTTTTAAAGGGATATAATCCTGAATGCATTTCCATTAAAATCAGGAGCAAAATAGAGATATACAATCTCCAAATTAACATGAAGTCTTAGCTAGAGAAATGAGATAAAAGAATGAAGTAAAGGGACTATAAATTAAAAAGGAAGAGGTCAAAGTATCCTTATTTGCAGAAGATATGACTCTACATAAAAGACCCTCAAGACTTCCCGTGAAACTCCTACTGCTTATAGACACATTTAGCAAAGTAGCAATATATCAAGATACAATATCAATAAGCAAAAATCAGTAGTCTCCCTATATACAAAAGACAAACATACCAAGAAAAAATAAAAGAAACAATGTTATTCTGAATAATCTCAGAAGAAAATAAAATCTTGCAACAAATATAAACAAAAAAGTGAAAGATTTATATAATGAAAACTTAAAACCATTGAAAGATAAATAAAAGAAGATATCACAAGATAGAGCTCTCATGATTTTAAATCGACAGAAACAATGGCCATCTTACCAAAATCAATATACAGATTCAAGATAATCCCTGTCAATATTCCAAGGTAAACCTTAACAAAAATTAAAAAAAGAAGCCACCTCAATTTCTAATGACAGCACAAACAACCCAAGCTAGCCAAAGTGGTCCTAATTATTAAAAATGTTGATTGGGGTATTAGCACCCAGTTTCCAAGCTATGCTATAGAAACAACACATGAATGATGTCTCCTGTCTTCATTCTGTCATCAGAATCCTAGTAAATCTGCAGGTAAGTCAAGGTAATACACCTGAAGTAATAGTGCCTTTGTAAAATGCTAGGCCAAACTTTGTAAAATCACAAGTATGGCTTTTTATAACCCCGTTGTCATGATTTTAGTAACGTCTTATGTGTCACTTTGACAAAGAGTGGACTTTTGTTGATTAATTTTCTTTGTCATCTTCATCAATTTAAGATTTATGATTGTGGAGAAATTCATCAAGCATGTATGTGTGGGAGGTTATGGGAAGCGTCAATTTAGGTGGGAAGATGAACCCTTATTGTTGGCAACCTAATAAAATAGAGGAAAGTGTGGGGAGTACTATAATTCATCTTCTCAACATGTTGACTATTGATGCAATGTGACCTGCTCCTTTATGTTCTTGCTACCAAGCTTTCCCAAAATGAACAGGATGTAATCCAGAATAAACTCTTCCTTCCTTAAGTTATTTTGTCAGAAAAGTAACTATTACATTTATGAACTTAGTGATGCTTCAGAATTTGTGCTTCTCGTGATAAAATGAATATAATAAAATTTACTTTACTTATTATTATAAAAATTAAGGAACATTTAAAAGTTACTACTCAAGTTCATGATAGGAGAACTCACAGAGTCAGCTGACCTGAGCTGATGGGAGCTCACAGACTCTGAACCAACAGCTAGGGAACCTGTTTGGAGTCCACCTAGGCCCTCTGCATGTATGTGACAGTTGTGTATCTCCATCTGTTTGTAAAGCTCCAAGCAGTGATATCAGAATCTGTCCCTGGTGATTGAGCTGGTTTGGGGGAACCTATTCCCATACCCATACTGGGTTGCCTCGCCCAGTCTTGATGCAGTTGGAGGAGCTTGGTCCTGCCTCAACTTGATGTGCCAAGCTTTGTTGACTCCAATGGGAGGCCTGCCCCTTTCTTAATGGAGACAGAGAAGTGGATGGGGAAAGGGGTATTGGGCAGCAGGGAGAGGGAATTGGAGGAGAGGAGGGAGGGGAAACTGTAGTTGGTATGTAAAATTGTGGTGGTATTGTGTTCCCCAAAATATTGTGTACCCTAATAAACTTATCTGGGGTCAGAGACAGAACAGCCACAATATTAAACATAGAAGTTAGGCAGTGGTAGATGTGCCTTTAATCCTAGCATTCCAGAGGCAGAAATCCATGTGTTCAAGGATACAGCCAAGCATGGTGACTCACGCCTTTAATCCCAGGAAGTGATGGCAGAAAGCAGAAAGGTATATAAGGCATGAGGAGCAGAAACTAGAAACATTTGGCTGGTTAAGCTTTCAGGCTTCTAGCAGCACAGTTCAGCTGAGAACCATTTGGATATGAGGACACAGAGGCTTCCAGTCTGAGGAAAGAAGATCAGCTTAGCTGTGGCTTGTTCTGACTCTCTGACATCCAGCATTTCACCCCAATAACTGGCCCTGGGTTTGATTTTATTAATAAGAACTTTTAAGATTCATGCTACATAAAATAAATGAAAAAAATAATTAATTAAAAGTTACTGCTATGTTATGAATTTTATATTTAGCAAATGACATTTATGCATTCATTTATGTATTATTAATTATTAAGAATTAATATAAGTTGCCGGGCGGTGGTGGCGCACGCCTTTAATCCCAGCACTCGGGAGGCAGAGGAAGTGGGATCTCTGTAAGTTTGAGGCCAGCCTGGTGTCCAAAGCGAGTTCCAGGAAAGGCGCAAAGCTACACAGAGAAACCCTGTCTCAAAAAAAAAAAAGAATTAATATAAGTTAAATAGCATGGTATCATATTTGATAGCCAACTCTGAAAACGCCCCATAAAGACTTACTGATAAATGCCGGGCGGTGGTGGTGCACGCCTTTAATCCCAGCACTCGGGAGGCAGAGGCAGGTGGATCTCTGTGAGTTCGAGGCCAGCCTGGTCTCCAAAGCGAGTTCCAGGAAAGGCGCAAAGCTACACAGAGAAACCCTGTCTCGAAAAACCAAAAAAAAAAAATAATAAATAAAAGACTTACTGATAAAGTTGCCGTGATAAAACAACTTTAAAAAGCAACTTAGAAAAGTAAGAACTTATTTTGGGTTACAGTTCGAGAGGGAGAAGCCCTTCAGGGCAGGGAAGGATGGTTGCAAGCAGCAGGCACAGCAACTGGAGTAGGACCCTGGGAGCTCATGATCTCAACCACAAGCATGAAGCAGAGTTCACAGCGGAAGGGTTGAGACTATAAGTACTTAAAGCCTACCTCCAATTATGTATTTCCACCAGGCCATACCAGCTAAACATAGAACCAGCACATAAATCCAGCAGCAGGGGGACCAAGTGTACAAATATCTGAGCCTATAGGGAATCTCCTCATTCTAACCACTGCATTCCACTTTCTGCCTCCCATAGGTTCATGACTTTATAATGATGCAAAATTCATTCAGTCTAACTTCTACAGCTTTCTTCTGTGACTCAAAATAATTTCTTAATTGTAAACACTGTAAAATCAAAAAGCAATTTACAGCATTCCAACTTATAATGGCACACACTATGCATTAAAATTCCATGAGAAAGGAATGGTAGAAAAGTGAGGCAATACTGGTCCAAAGATTGCAAATCCTGTAGCTCAATGTCAGATATCAAGGGGTTTAGATGGTTTGGTGCCTTCTGTTTCTCTGCTTATAACAAACATCTCTCATTTGGGAAGGTTACAGTTCCAATATGTAGCTCTTCTCAGAAGATTTCATAAGACTTTGTCATCTACAGCATTTGGGGTATCCAATTTAATCCATCAATTTGGGAGAAAAATATGTTAAATGTTGTCTTGAGAATATATTATTGGATTTTCAAGCAGAGGTAAATAAATACGACTTTACATATTCCCTCTAACAAAATCAAAATGTCTTTTTCTTTTGATTTTTGTTTGTTTGTTTATTTGATTTTAGAGTCTGCTTGTTTAAAGGCTGACATTACAAATAGACATGGAAAATGATAGTTATCTGTTAACCTGGAAATTTGATACCCAGAAGTAATAATCTGAATTGGTACATGTGACAATTTAATGTCACTTTAGTTGTTTTCTAATTCCTGATTTCAAGTCCAACTTAGATGGTTTATTTTTTTTACATTATTTTTAAAATTCCTCGTGTATGTGTTCAAGACATAACTTTTACCATAACTATTTTAAATTCTTAATCCTCATGTCACCTGTTTGAGAAAGATTTCATTATACTTCTGATTTCCACAATGAGAAATATGTCTGGTCTCAGGCATATAGATATGATCCCTTTCCTTGTGCTAACCATATCGTTCATAGTTAATGAAACTGGCACAAATGGTCCTGATACCAAATTAGCAACACAAAGTCTAAATTCCAGATGAAAGTTTTTCACCTCAGTATTCTTTCCTTAGAAATGCATATTCTAAGAATGATCACTCCAATATGATTTTTGTGAAGGTTAACTAAGCAGACACTAGGGAGACAGCAGAAGTCTGGCTTACAGTACAAGCAACCGTTACTTTACTATGAACAAAATGAATGATTTAGAACAACTCCAACATCACTATCAGACCACGTTCACCTTGGGTTCCATTCAAGCTTCTGCACCAGGCATGGTCTGAGTTCCGGAAGAGTGTTTCAAAGTTATCATCATCTCTGTCAACGTTCAAACTCAATCCGTTGTGCCACAAAGGATTTTTCACTTGATGGCAGAGCACTGGCTCAACAATCTTGAAAGGGGAAAAAAAAAAGCAGCAGCAGACTACCTGCTGAGGCCACCCTTCCCCTTGCTGCCATCTCCAGGGATGACAGACATTTCCTACCCACCTTCCCTTTCTGGACTCATTGCTTTATCTCAGATCCCACAGGTATTCCCTGGGCACTCACAGGTCACTGTGGCCAAGGAAGAAGGTATGATTACTTCACGTCTCTCTCAGCTTGTTTTTTCTTATTATATTTTATTATCACCCTTTAGATGCCTGGTTGTTTTCTAATGAGAGGAAGTAAGGGAGTAAAACGAGACTGGAGAAGAGGTGTGAAGGAACCTGGAGGAGTAGATGGACTGAAAACCATAACCAGGATATTTTATGTGAGAAAAAATATCTATTTTCAATTACGCAAGAGGAGAAAAAGAAGCTAATTGAGTTATACTTACTATGATCACTACCACTGGTCATCTTTATTACTTCTTGTTTTCCTTTCAGTTTATTAATTGGAGACACATGCAAAGATCCTGTTATGGCTATAGTTCTTACAAACTTACTGTGAGAAGGTCAATCAGCATGTAACACGCAGCTCACCCAGTGTGTGTGTGTGTGTGTGTGTGTGTGTGTGTGTAATAGAGAGAGACAGAGGATTATGCTCTATTTCATGCTTTTAAAAATTTGATCTCCACTTTTTGTTTTCTTTGTGGTTTTAAATGGGAAGGTACTTCCTCTGTGTTCCTTGATAAAACATATTTCTTACTATATTATTGAGCAAGGGCATTTTATTTTCCTTATACTCTTCAGTGATTTCTTATGATAGGTAGTGTGCTTCTTGTAGCTAACCTTTGAAGAGAAGATGTCAAATACTACTCACCTTGTGTGTCTCATGCTGCTCTGAGGCCTCAGATTTGCACCTCTACTGCCATCTAGTGATCAACTATGTCTAGTGTTCAGGCTGTACCTTTTAGCCTAGTGGCTGACTTCCACAAGGAAAAAAAATGTGAACTTAAAAATCCCAAATTTATTGCAGGGAAGTGTCAAGGAACTCTTGATACTACAGAACTGAGCCTGGCCTTCATATCTAGACTTCTGTATCTTTATGCAGGGGTTTTCTCCAGGTCTGATTAATTTCTGGCATAATTGTGGGATTGTTTGGGGTTTTGTTTGTTTTTTTGTTTGTTTTTTGTGTCTGTGTGTGTCTTTGTTTGATTGTTTTTCCATAGCTATTTATTAAAAATGACTATACAACATTTCTCCTAGGATTCTGTTCTGTTTAGTTTCCAGAAAACTATAATAGCAATTCAATTATTAAATAATCACAATATGAGAAGAGTTTCATGGTATGGAAAATACGTTTTGAATTTAACTACATGCTAGGATGTGGCTCAGTGTCAGAGTGCTTGACTAGCAGGCAAGATGCCATGAGTTGGAACTATATTTAGCACCGCAATGCAAAAAGAAAAAGAACTGTAGCAAATATAAAATATTTCAATGTATGTTTTATTTTAAATTTATCTGATAGTAATGAGGAATATTTCATACTGGCTTTCATGTGTTCATAAGCATTACATATTCATCCAGTATAATTTATCTCTGATCTACTACAGTTCAGACAATTTGGCATTTGATTTTTATTAAGGATTAAACTCAAACACATACTATAAAGCCCCCAAATTCATTTAATTATATTTAGTTTGACATTAAAGAGCAGTAACCAGCATCTATAGCAGTGTAAGTTAGCTATGGCATGCTCTCCCACACAATACATTCTGATAATTTAATTTTGAATTATATACATCATAAAGTGATATATGTCTGGGCCGGGCATTGGTGGCGCATGCCTTTAATCCCAGTACTTGGGAGGCAGAGCCAGGCGGATCTCTGTGAGTTTGAGGCCAGCCTGGGCTACCAAGTGAGCTCCAGGAAAGGCGCAAAGCTACACGGAGAAACCCTGTCTCGAAAAACCAAAAAAAAAAGTGTAAAAAAATAACAACAAAGTGGTATATGTCTGATGTCATCAGTTATTTGTTCCTAAAACTAGCCAATAAAAGATGGGACTCTAAAAGCAAAATGAGTTTTCAATTTGTTATGTATTTGAATCACCTGGGGTTATCCAGTTCTATAACACACAGACACACACAGACACAGACACAGACACAGACATACACACACACACACACACACACACACACACACACACGGGTGGGGGGGGATACAGAGAGACAGAGACATAGAGAAAGACATACACAGAGAGACATGCACACATAGAAAGAGACAGAGAGAGGTGCACACACAGAGACCAAGACACACACACACACACACACACACACAAACACACACACAGACACACAGACACACAGAGAGAAACAGACAGAGAGACGGACAGACACACACACACACTCACACACACACACACACACACACA
>CABHPH010134210.1:0-19742 GCA_902168325.1 Peromyscus nudipes | reverse complement strand
AGAGAGAGAGAGAGAGAGAGAGAGAGAGAGAGAGAGAGAGAGAGAATACAGAATACTACCTTAATTCAAGAAGCATCCAAATAACTGATATGCTTAGCCAATAGTAGCCTGTTTTGAAGAGTATAATGTTACAAATGCAAAAATCAATACATACTTGTTTTGCAACTTTGCAAAATAAGCTTTTGTGTTTTCTGGAGAGAGGATTGTGTTAGGGAAAAAAGTACAAGTCCAATAAATGAATTCAACAAAACTTATATTGTATAAAAGTAAAAATGTCTGTAGCATGAATCTTAAAAGTTCTTATTAATAAAATCAAACCTGAGGCCAAGTATTTGGGTGAACACTGGAAGATCAGAGAGACAGAACAAGCCACAGCTAACCTCACCTGGCCAACTTCTCAGCTGATCTTGCTTCCTCAGACTGGAAGCCTCAGTGTCCTCATATCCGAATGGCTCTCAGTTGAACTGTGCTGCTCAAAACCTAAAAGCTTAACCAGCCAAATGCCTCTAGTTTCTGGTCCTCACGCCTTATATATCTTTCTGCTTTCTGCCTCACTCTCTGGGATTAAAGGCTGGCTTTCTGAGATTAAAGGCATATGTCACCATGATTGGCTGTTTCCAATGTGGCCTTGAACTCACAGAGATCCAGAGGGATTTCTATCTCTGGAATGCTAGGTGTGCGTGCCACCATTTTCTAGCTCTGTATCTAGTGACTGTCTGTTCTCTGACTCCAGATAAATTTATTAGGGTACACAATTTTTTGGGGAACACAATACCACCACAAATGTCAAACTACATAACTGACAAATTATTTAAAATAAAGTTTGAAATAAAATATGACACTATTACTAAATTTACTTGTATGTTACTTTTGGCTCTCCTCCACCCTAGATACTGCTGGCCTTTTCCACAAAACCTAGCCCATTTTCCTCCTGACTTGACACACACAGAGCTGTTTGTGAATGTTTTCCACTCCACATGTTACTGTACTTTAGGTCTGACCTCATTTTTATTTACACCAGAGACTGCTAAATATTTAATACAACATAGTCAAAATTACCTAAAACAAACAAACAAACAAACAAATGGGATTTTGGCACAGGGGGAGGCTTTGCTTGAGGTTGTCACCTTTGATGTCACACAGGCTTCCTATATGTTCAGAGAGGAGATACAAGCAGAAGGAAGCTTGCTTACTCTATGATGATGCTTTCGTGTCTATGAATCAACTGTGTAATTATACCTTAACCTAATTCTGTGAAAAATGATAAATAAATGTCATAAAAATAATAAAATTAAACAGTTTAACTAAAATTTCTTCCATGATTTATCTTCTGTCTCCTCTAAGTTCTATATTAATTCCTTCATCTTAATTCTGCCCTATCTAGGTTCTCATCCATCTAGTTCCTTTCTATCTCAGCTCCTCTTTGATCTTGTTATTTTCCTTCTGGCACTTCCTCATCTTTCATCTCTTTCCTCTAGTATTCTCTTTTAGCCCTTCATTCTAGTTCTTCCCCATCTAAGTTCGTTCCTCTCCAGTTCTTACTCATCTAGTTCTTCTGTTCTATTTTCTCTGTCTCATCCTCAAGTTCTCCAGTCAATCCTCCTTCTCCCTCTCAGTTCTCATCTCTCTTAGTTCTCTGGGGTATTCAGTTATAAAGCCAACCAAGAGCAATCCTCTGGCTGAGCAAGGTCACCAGGCTCAAATGCTTACAGGGTCATAAAGGCAGATAAGAATTTTCCTCAGGCAGTGGCCATCCAAAGAGGAGGTCAACTGAGTGCTAATAACCCGTTAGTATATCAAAAAGGGGATCTATTTGTTCAGTCTACATTCCTAGAAGTGGTTAGGTTGGAAGTTAGGGGTCTATTAGTGAGGCTGTATAAGAAAGGCGTGTCTCACCCTAAACTTCACAAGAAATAAAACTATCCTGCTGACCTAGGAGACAGGTGTTATTTCGTTCTGCCTTGGATGCTTGATAGGCATTTTAGATAAATATACTGTTAGGAGTCCTTGGAAACATGCAAGAAAATCATTTAGGAACCAGCTAATATATACTTCTTGAGCCATGGCTTGACGTTTGGAGAAGTTCTTGACTTTTCCAAGTACCAGCTTTTGTGATAGTAGCTGAATTCCATTACATTTTCCTGCAGCTTGTAGCACCGTGTTAAGAATTTTATAGTTTCTTTACACATGTAACAACTTATGGATTCTTATATTTACTCTAGACGTTCATATCTGTCACTAATGCTACAACTAACATGGACAACACAGTGATGATTGACTACAGCACACACTTCAGCCTGTGACTGTTTTCCCAGCAGTAGCTTTGCTGATGCTGACTGTGCTTATGTCTTTTCTTTCTTTCTTTCTTTCTTTCTTTCTTTCTTTCTTTCTTTCTTTCTTTCTTTCTTTCTTTCTTTCTTTCTTTCTTTTTTCTTTCTTTCTTTTTCCTTTCTCTCTCTCTCTCTCTCTCTCTCTCTCTCTCTCTCTCCCCCCTCTCTCTCTCTTCCTTCCTTCCTTCCTTCCTTTCTTTTTTTTTGAGCAATATATACTAACTTTTCCACAATCATTGTAACAATTTATCTTCCAATCACATGAATGCGAAATCCCTGTCCTTTCTGTCCTACCAAGTGTTTGTTACTATTCGTCCTTGTTATAATGACCATTCTTTATCACAACATTAATTCTACTAACCCGTGAACATTTGATATCTTGCCATTTCCTATTTTCTTCCTCAATCTCTTCCCAAAACTGAAAGTTTTCATTGTAGAGGTTTCTTCTTGGTTAGATTTATTCCAAGAAATTTTATTGTCTTTGATTTTTTTTAAGTGTGTGTGTGTGTGTGTGTGTGTGTGTGTGTGTGTGTATGTGATCACTTTCTTGGTGTGTTTGTTGTTGATGTATAACTAAGTTACTGATTTTTCTCAAGTTAGTTTTGTAAAATACCACTTTTCTGAAAATGTTAATTGTTTCTAGAGGTTTGCTCGGTAATTTTTGTTATCATTTCTGTATAGTATCATATCCTCTGCAAATAGGCATAGTTTCATTTGAGCTTTATTATTCCTATTTATAGCCATTAATTTCATTATTTTATCTAATAAGTCAATAGCTCTGCGCAATTCTCTGGTGTTGCAAACATTAGCTGAACAACTGTAGAAAGACTTACTAAAATGATTGGGGGAAAGCCCATGAGACTTAAAGTCAGCACAAAGAACTACAGGCAACTAAGATATATTGAGAGAAGGAGAAACAATCTTTCCTAGGGAAGATCACACCAATTGGTTATCTATATCAAATGATCAGATCTGGAAGCCTTTATTCAAGTAATATTATGCATACTGAACAGGTTATACTTAGAAAAATTATAGGTATATATATATATAAACATATATGTATATAATTAATTATGCAAAAAAGGACATGAACTTGAAAAAGAGCAAGGAGGGGTAAATGAAAGTGTTTGGAAGTTAGAAAGAAAAGGAGAAAATCATGTAATTATACTATAATCTCACAAATTAAAGAAATAATTTTTAAAAATATAAAAATGAATGACCACTGTGGGCCGTCTTCTGTCATTCCTGATTTTAATAAGATTTCTTATTTTTTCTCTATTTAAGATAATGTTGATTTTCATGCATCTCCTGAGATGATCATGTGATTTTTTTCTTCTAGTCCATTTATGAGATTTATTATATTTATTGAATTTCAATTGGTAAACAGCCCTTTAATTTCCCTGATAAATAAACTTATGTTGGTTGGCCTACATGATCATTGCCTGTATTCTATTTGCTATTATTTTATTTGAGATTTTTATATCTATATTCATTTTGGTATATTCATAGAGATACATTTCATTCAATTATATATATATATATATATATATCAATTTTGGATATTGGTCCATACTTTTATTGTCTCCTGTTTTTGTGTTTAGTTGGCTTGAATATTAGAAAATTTTAAACATTATCTTCATTGAACCCCAGTGAGAATGGCTAAGATTAAAGAACAAATAAACAAACAAAACAAACGAACAAAAAACAATTGACAACCAATATTGTCAAGTTTGTGGAAAAAGGTTAACCGTCATTTACTGTTGGTAGGATTGAAAACTGGTGTAGCCACTCTGGGAATAATTATAAAGTGTCTTCACAAAAGAATCTACATTATGACCCAGCCATACTGCACTTAGGCACATGCTCAAAGGTTTTGACATACTACCTCACATGCAATTGCTTACAAGAGCATGTTGCCATCCTTTTCACAATTGCTAGGAAATGGAGCTAAATGTCCCTGACAGATAGATAATGATATATGGTACATATACACAATGGAATACCTTTCAGCTGTAAAGAAAAATTTAATCATTAAATTTGCAGGTAAACTAATGGAATTAGTTTAAAGATCACAGTGAGTAAGAAAACCAAGAGTTACAAAGAAAAATAACACATATTCTTTATCATCTATGATTGCTAGCTCAAAATCTTCCAATGTGAATATATTCCAGATGGAGTAACTGCAGAAATGAGGAAACTATAAAGGGACCATGGTGTACAAAGGGCTAGTGATCCAAGTGCCAGAATACAGGTGATATGAAGAGGAACACAGAAAATTGATTAGGGTGTCCCAAATGAGAAAGGGAAGGGAGGTCAATATAAAAGGAGAGGGAAGAAAACTAACACTAAGATTTTTTGATAAAGCATCAAGGAATCTTATTATTTTCTACTTACTTTATATATACATATACATATACACACACACATATATATATCCATTATATATTAAGTAATACTTTATATTATATTGATGTAACACAAATCTTAAAAGGTCTTATTAAGCAAAAACCTGGAGCCAGATATAGGGGTGAAAACCTGAGAGATCAGAGGAATAGGAAAAGCCACAAGCTAACCTCACCTCACAGACACCTTAGTCTCCAAAGAGACCTTTCTGTATACTCATGCCTATAAGCCTTTCTGTTCTGCTATATCATTTGCTCCCTCCATTCAGATATATCATTTCCTCTTCCTGCACAGTTCTGTCACTTCCTGTCTGTCTGTACAGACCTCCAGACCTCCATGGTTAACTATTGCTGGAATTTAAGGCTTGTGCTCCGTTCCCAGTGTGGCCTTGAACTCACAGAGATCCATACAGATCCCTGCCTCCTGAATGATAGGAATAAAGGCATGTGCTACCATTACCTGACTTCTATGTCTAATATAGTGGCTGGCTTTTTCCTCTGATCTTCAGATAAATTTTATTGGGTTGCACAAATAAAATATCATCACATATTGAGTCACACCACTTGGGCTGACAAAGTCCCTATAGAATCATACACTGACATAATCTCCAATACCAGGCACCAAAAATGTGATTGGTTGGTCAGGGTGGTCTAAATGACTCCCACAACAATATAGACTATTGTTGTTGCCATTGGTTGTCTATCAGAAGTTGAAGCTTAGTCCTTAGTGCTGAAGACCCTACTCACTTACAACATGGAATTCAGATATTTGAAGCAGAATCTAACCTAAAAGCCCCTTTCTGCACCTAGTTTCCATAGTAACAGAAAATATTATGCAAGCTGTTATGGAGAGGAAACAGTTAACAGTCTTACACAGGTTGAAGCCTGTGAACCACAACAGTTCGAGGAGGATGCGGTTTTTATGAAGGTTCAGTGAGTGGCATTTAGACGTTGGTGATTGCCTGCAGTTTGTCAATCGGACTGAAGGCTCACACACGGTAGGAGTCCACACCCGGTGCTATACCTACCTAACAAGTCTAGTGAGACCAAGGATCCTAGAAGAGAATCCACTGCCACCACTTTGCTAGACCATCATAATTCCTAACTACATTTTAAATCTTATTCTTATATCAATAGATAAGTGCAGCTATCACTCCTCTTCAAAGAGGTTTCTGTTGACAACAAATTGAGACCCTTTATAAACACTACAAGTAGACACAATGCAGAGAACAATGGATACTGAAGACCATAGTCATCATGGTTATATCTGCAGCACAGCTCCTGAATGTATAGCTCAGGAAACTTGTGGAAGAGGGGTAGAAAGACTGTATGGGCCAGGAATACCAGAAAGTCATTTATGGGACTTGTCTCCTAGAAATAGCTATATAAAAGAATATCAGTATTGACAATATCAGTAGACATGCTAATGTGGAAACAGGAAAAGGGGAAAATCTCTCATATAATAGGCCTAGACAGAGAACTACAGGAAAGTTTTGACTAAAGAAAGAGAGAGAAATATCATCTAATATAAAGTGGTCAGTCTGGACACTATACATACAAAACAACAAAAATGAACTCAGCAAGTAATAGTTACATATTTGTGTGTACATATGTATAATATATGTATAACAATGATAAAGTGAAAGAGTATAAATATGAGAATGAGTGGAAAATGAGAGGGTTTGAAGGGGAGCATGGGAGGGACTGGGAGAAAAAAGGGGAAGGAAATGAGTAATATATTTTAATTAAAATCTGCCAAAAATAATGACTGTTCTAAAAAGTGAGATATTATTTCAGATTGTTACAATCTCTCAATACTTAGTTATATGAATAAAGCTATACAAAGAAATACAAATCCAGGAAAATCTCATTCACAGGTAAAGTAAAAAACTATTGATGTTATAAATAATATTGTAGTTATAAAAAGAGTGAGGCTGTTGAAGAAACTGACCCATAAAAAGAAAAATTATATTTAAAATCAGGAATAACTTTAGCCAATCTAACTAAATTATAGCTACACTAATGACCATATATTACATTATTTTCTCTTTCATCTGTACTTTTGTGTGGGTGAGTGCAATTGCAAGTCCACACAGAATATCAAGGTTGACATCAGGATTCTTCTATTGCTTTTCACATTATTCATTGACGGTGAGTAGCTCAAGCCTGAAGTTTGCCAATATTACTAGTCTGGTTAAAATGCTTCTCCAGAAATCGTTTCTCCACCTTCTTACCTCTGGATTTATTGGTAGGCTACCAGAAGTGCCAATTGTTTAAATGAGAACTGGGGATCTAAGCTCTGATCCTCATGCCTGTGAGGCAAGCACTTTAATTGAAAAGTTATCTTCCTACCCCTGTATGGTGTTCTTTAATAATTCTGGCTAGACCTTAGGTTTTTCACACAAAACTCACAACAACATGAGGTACCACACAAATGTTAGACTTACATACAATTAGCTAGACTTAAAATATCTTTACCAGAAATCTCATGTTGAGATGTTTAAACTATTGTTACATACAAATGAACTGAAACTAACATATATATATATATATATATACAGTAAATCATATGAAAATTAGAATATATTTTTAAATGTTCTATTTCAAAGTATTATATTTGTTGGCAAATCATAAATGATCACCATGGGTCCATTGATTGGGGGTATGTACAAAGAAAAAGAAAAACTAACCACGCATGGTAGCACATGCCTTTAATTCCAGCACTTGGAAGGCAAAGGGTAGAGGATCTCTTTGAGTTCAGGCCAGCCTGTTCTACATAGTGAATTCCTGGACTGCCAGTACTACAAAGAAATAACCTGGCTCAGTAAATAAATGAATAAACAAATAAGCAAATATGGAAAAAAGTAAAGCTGTGGCAGTCATTTCAGTGCATAGTCCAAAATGAATAGCAAAGTGTGATTGCCTTTTCAATAACACTACTGCCACAAATTCCCAGAACTTCTGGTTAATTGATATATATGGCCAAAGAATTAGAGGTGCAGGTGTAGCTAATATATGTACACAAAATTATGCTGCCTCATAATTCAGATACTGCACATCTTAACTTCAATGTTATTATATTTAGAGAAGGGCTTTCTGGAGATAATGAAGGTTGAGTCATAACTGAGTCATAATATGGGGTAACAGTTACATACGGTTGGTAGCCTTGCAAAAGGAACAATATGCCATCTCTTTCTGTCTCAGCAAATTCAACTGAAGAAAGGTCCTCTGAGGTCACATGCAAAACACAGATACAATTAAACCACAGCATGTAAAGGACTGGACCTAGAGTTTTAGACAGAGAAAACCAGGCAGTCACAGGATATATGGCAGACTAGAGTCAGAATCCTTTCCTAAACACTTCACAATGTAATGGTAACACTGATTTTAACCTGGAAAAAGGCAGGTTGCACTTCTAACATTTAGAAATCAGAGGAAATAAATTTGTATTTCAAAAGTATTGAGTGTATTCATTTATTAGAGAAAAAGATAACAAAGTAATTTAGATTTGTCTGTAATAATAATTAGTTTGGAATACTACATCTTATGAATTTGGCATTGTACTGCTGCATCACATAAAGAGAGCAGTTGCTACCGTTGTCATAGCAATAACTGCACTTGTATTTCCTTATAAAATTTATTGAATATAATATTTCTGTAAGAGTGAATGTACTTTCCAGGGGAGATAAGTAGTATCTGCCTTACGGAGAATTTGGAAAAAATAACTTTTATCTTTACAATTGACTTAGGAAAAAAAATAAAACAACAAAGAATAAGTAAGCAAATTTGTGCTTTCTATGGTTATGTGTGTCTTCATTTGAGATATCATGTTTATAAAGAAATGTCTATTCAAAGGTATGTAGAAAGCACAGATATTATTTTATAAAGAAATTGAGAGGATGAAACTCAATTCTAGAGCACATTTCTAACAAGAACAATAGCTTTAGTTTGATTACAAGCAAATCAAAAACACATATAGTTTTAATTTGAGCATTTACTTTTTCAGAAATATCTGTGTTTTTAGAATTCAATGGGAATTTATTGATCTCAATATAAAATAAATTTCAATTATTCCATATTTGGAAAATTTCCCTAAATACTATTCTTAGTCTCTGAAAGCATTTTCCTTGTGTACATTTTGCAGACATATATAAAAATAATATAGTGGTACTTTAATAATTAATTTTTTATTAACATACTTTTGTCTTCCAAATTTCCTGTATGTATTTAGCGTTCAGATCATGCCGAAAATAAATCATTTCATTTCTGTGACTATTAATAGTGAAAATATAAATAAAATGATATTTGCATCCATAAATCACTTGAATAATTTTCTATAGAAGAAAAAAGAGAACACATAAAACATGTACTTGTGCAATTTTAGAAATAACTCTTGAATTCCATTTAAAAAATTGAAAAAGCTAGTCCCCATAATAAAAAGTTAATCACTATACATTAATCTTTCCAGGTGGTTGCTGAATTAATCTGTATAATATAAAATCTTCACCTTTGAAATTCCAAACCTGACAAATATTTTAGCAGCTTCAGCATTTATGACCTTAGCAATACAGATATAATAAAAACATGCAACATCATCACTCTTAATATACGTTTGCTCTGTAATTACAAACTGTAATATTTAAAAGGTGAAATAGAGGTGTAATATACATGAAGAGTTCACCTTTCCGAATGGACAGCCCAATCAATGACCCCTGGTAGCCTTTTCTCTGAAATACCCACAGAGCATAATCATCAATTTAATGAATAGAAACCTAATATAAAGAATCTCATCATATTTAAAAGTTTAATAATTGATCCCAGATAATGTCTAAGATCAGCCTGTTTTAGACATTAAATCAATTTGCAGAGTGATGAATTAAACACTGGTCCAGAGCATATAGCCATGTGGCTTCCTGAAGTAGGGTGTTAATACTGAAAGCAGATACCCTGTGGATTGCATAAAGGTACTGATGCTTATCAAATGGGTTCTAGTGACCAGTGTGTTCTCTCACTTTTCCGCACAGAGACACAACATCCTGAACCTCTGCTGACCTTTTGGGCTTTCTTTTTTCTTCTTTCTTCTGTGCTTGCTAACCTTAGCATTCTACATAGACATTGGTTATGATTTTCTTAAAGTAGAAAACATTAGTTAAATACTGGTCTAAATTATTGTATAGTTATTCCTGATTGATTTTTTATATTTTCACTTAAGTGCTATAACTAAGACATCATATTATAACATACTTGGGGAAATCCATGAAAAATGGAATTTCCTTATTTAAAAAAATACTGTTTTCTAAAACAACCAAAGTTTCTTTAAACATTTCCATAGATCAAAAATATTATAAATTATATTATGTAAGAAGTTTTAAGGAATAGTCAAGCTAGTAAATGTGTATTTGCATGTTCAAATCAATATAGTGAAATTTTGCTAAAAAGGGTAAAAGAAGAAAAATAAGAAAAAAGACAGTAAGCTTCCAAGAATTGAAAGTAAGGCTTTTCATGAAATGTGACGGAGTATCATAAAGTCATTCTATCTTAGACTTAGCGAACCTCGGATATTTTATTTTTATTAAACACAAAATTTCAAAGCAGAATATTTTGTGTTGACTGTGGAGAAGGGGGATTCTTTGGGTCAAATAATGAAGTTGGACTTTGTAAAAACCTTCAAATTATGTTGATATATTTCTTTAAAACCATCTTGCATGGCGTAATACAATTCCCCAGAATGTGTAAGTGAATCATGTTTCATTTCATCCTCTTAAATCTCATTAAAAAACAAAACAAAATAAAATAATAATGACATTCTTTGGAAAGAATGTTTGAAGAAGTAAAGGAAATTTTGCCTGGTTGGGGAATACATATTGCTCCTGAAAAGATACAAAGAGGATTATATTAATTATTTAGGATATAAAATAGGTCTACAAAAAAAATAAACCCAAAAGGTGCAAATTAGGAGAGACTGATTACAGATTCTTAATTACTTATAAGGATTTTTTTGGAGACATTTCCAGTCTACAGACCAATTTTGGGGTAAAAAATGACAAACTGAGTAGTTTGTTCAAAAATTTAGAGGGTGACATGGACTTCAACAGTCCAAGAGAATTATCAGCTGAAGCTGAGAGAGAATTGGCTTTGCTGGAAAAGAAAATACAGGATGCACATGTGGATCATGTGGCTCCAAAGCTTGATTGCATTTTAGTTATTTTACACTCTAAGCATTCTCCTTCAGGAAATTTAATGCAGAAGGAAGATATTATATAAGAATGGATATTTCTGCCAAATAAACAGAGAAAAAATTTAAAAAGTATATGTGGAAAAGATCTCTGAGTTGATCCTAAAAGGAAAATTGAGACTTTGTCAATTAGCAGGAAAAGACCCAGCAAAAATTGTAGTACCTTTAACTAATGATGAAATTGACAAACTATGGGCAGAAAGTGAACCTTGGCAAAGAACTTTCAGTAATTTTTTGGGAGAGAGTAACAACAAGTATCCCCAAAACAATAGAATTAAACTTATAAACCGAGCTAACTGGATCCTACCTAACATTGTATGGGAATCACCAATGTCTGAAGCCCCTACATTTTATACAGATGAAAAAAAGGAAAGGCAAGTTACAAATCAAAAAATTTAAATAAAGTGGTTTAAAGTGCTTATAATTCTGTAAATAAATAAGAATTATATAATATTCTGATGGTATTAATGGATTTTTCAGAACCTCTCAACATAGTTACTGATTCTCAGTATGCTGAAAGAGCGGTCTTACATATTGAGTCTGCAGAATTTATCCCTGATGAGTCAGAATTGACTTCGTTATTTGTTCAGTTATAAGAAATAATCAGGAATAGGAATCATTCCTTATATATAACTCACATCCAATCCCATATGGGTCTTGCAGGCCCTCTAGCATAAGGTAACGATGAAACTGATAAACTATTTATAGGAAATGTGCTGGAGGCCTCAGAATTTCTTAAAAAGACATCATGCCAATAGTAAGGGTTTAAAAAGTATTTTCCATAATATGGCAACAAACTAAAGATATCATAAGGAAATGTCCTACTTGTTATTTTTGCAAGCAGACTCTACTACCAGCAGGATGGGTCTCAAAGGGTACTCAGAGGAATGAAATATGGCAGATGGATTATGTTTCATTTTGTGGAATTTGGAAAATTGAAATATGTACATGACACCATTGATACCTACTCAGAATTTCAGTGAGTAGCTGCTCTGAGTTCCAAAAAGGCTGATTCTTTAATCACACATTTGCTAGAAGTTATGATCATCAGGGTCATATGACCTATACAAATTAAAACTGACAATGCTCCAGCATATGTCTCCAGTAAAATGACACAGTTTTTTGCTTATTACAGGTGTACCACACAATCCTACAGGCCAAGCAGTCATAGAAAGATCAAATTGAACTCTAAAGGATATGCTAAATAAACAGAGAGGGGTAACAACCCCTCCCAATAGATTACATGATGCTTTATAAACTTTGAACTTTCTCCATGCTGAGAAAGGAACAACAATTATGGAGAGACATTGGATAACAGAAAAAAATACCGTAGAATTAAATCAGGCTGTATACTTTAAGGATGCTCTGACATCATAATGGAAACCAGGATATGTATTACATTGGGGATAAAGTTTTGCTTTTGTTTCTACAGGAGAAAGAAAGCTATGGATAACAGCAAATTTAGTAAGTATAATCTTGTTAGATTTGAACAAGAGAGACCTCTTAATTAGAAGAGATGAATGTTCATCAAACAGCATGACTATGTATATGTATATGTATTCTGCAGCTCTTCTCTATGCAAGAGCACCACAGATGGTTACTTGTCTGTTTAATAAATGCCTACTTGAAGAATAGAAATGTGATTTTGCATTCATTAAGAGAACTGATGTGCATTCAGTTGCCCACATTTGTGGAATGTTTTGACCAGAATAATTGTAGAACCGACATAACTAAGCAAAAGTGAGCAAACCCTTACATAGTAAGTCAGTAGTCAATGCTAATATAAACCTCGAAAATTATTACAGGAAGAACAGTACGAAGTTCAGCTGATTTAGTAACAGTGAGGTAGTTGATAGATGACAAACAAGAAGAAAACTTTTGTTTGTACCATGTACAATTTTACCACTGCTGTATGTGTTTCCTTATTGTTATGGTCATGTCTTGCTCCAACAGTTCAAAAGAAAGAATAAACTACCTTTTTAATATTAGCTAACATACTATCTTTCTTTAAAAATGATGAAATAATATTTTCTGTTTTATTTAGACTTCTGAATGTTGCTCTTCTCATCTAAACTGAAGAAATGAAGCTTGTCTTCCAGAATCCCCCCACAAAAAAGAGTTTCAACCTCTGCCTCAAGTTTCTATTCCAAAAGTCTGCCATTTAATCATCAGTTAAAGATAACATTTTATAGACATGAGTAATTTTATAGAAGTTGTTGCAGTTCAGGCTAGGAAGTAAATACTATATTATCCTCAAAGTTAAATTTATGCAGTTCTAACTATTGTTGATTTATGGTTACACTTGTAAATACAATTATGCATTATCATTAAATTTCCAAAGTATTTTTATCATTTGTGTGTTTTTTATTTTTTGCTTTTAACTTCTTACATTTATTTATTTATTGATGGACAAAGGTCTTTGCAGTGAAATACACCTGGTGATCAAAGGCAATGTCTCAGAACTAGTCCTCTCCTTTAATGTCTGGTTCTCAGGCTTGGCATCAAATGCCTTTAACCATGGAGTGTATAATATTTGAGGATGATTGTTAGATTATTATAAATTCTGATTTTAATAATTTGCGTGAGTTATATCTTCCATCATAGATCAATTGTCATTATATAAGAATCATATCTTCACATTTCTCTTCTTTTAATTGCTTTGCCATCACTCAAGGGAATCTAGGGAATCTGTCATTTTTATGACAGGAATTTAAAAAATAAGAAAATAAGAGAATTGTCATAGGAAATCTTTAAATAAAATATTAATCTAAAAGAATGACTGCTGTGGGATGTTCTGTATGGCAAATGTGTTGCTCTGATTGGTCAATAAATAAAACACTGATTGGCCAGTGGCTAGGCAGGAAGTATAGGTGGGACTAACAGAGAGTAGAAAAGAGCAGGAAGGCAGAGGGAGTCACTGCCAGCCGCCACCAGGACAAGCAGCATGTAAAGATGCTGGTAAGCCACGAGCCACGTGGCAAGGTATAGATTTATAGAAATGGATTAATTTAAGATGTAAGGACAGTCAGCAAGAAGCCTGCCACGGCCATACTGTTTGTAAGCAATATAAGTCTCTGTGTTTACTTGGTTGGGTCTGAGCGACTGTGGGACTGGCAGGTGAAAGAGATTTGTCCTGATTGTGGGCCAGGCAGAAAAACTCAAGCTACAAATGACTTTTTTGTATGAGAGTATGAGAGAGAATGAGGGAGAGAGAGAGAGAGAGAGAGAGAGAGAGAGAGAGAGAGAGAGAGAGAGAGAGAGAGAGAGAGAATTTGTACAGGCACATTCAAAAATTCTGGCAAGAACTACACACTCATATGGAAGTTTATCCAACCAATCTGTGCCTTAAATCCATCATGGTTTTCATTACTTTTTTGTTCTCTGAATGTAGCAAAGTCTCAGATTTGGAATCTCACAGGGTTCCTTGGTATATTTACTTTGTATGCTCTAGAGAGTAAAACAAAGGTTTAAGACAGTTTGTACTGTGGCTTCTGAGAATGAACATGAGATAATAACAATAGCGGAAGGACTGAACATGAACCTTGGAGATACAAAGGCATCTGGTCTCCACACATTTAGAATGTGGAGTTGGTCTTCAATCAGGTCTAGTCTCACAGGCTGATATTCTCTTCTTTTAATTATTGTCAGAAGCACTGCAAGTTGTTGTTGAATATCATTTTAAGATGTGCTACATTTGTTTATGCTGTGGAACATTTGTTTTAATGATGCAAAGATGTGTTTCATTCTTTTATGTTGGACTTGTTTAATTCTGTGAAGCTGTTTTACTTTGACTGTGTACAACACCTGATTGATATAAAAAAAAAGAGCTAAATTACCAATAGCAAGTGAGGAGAAATGACAGGAGGGGCTGGCAGGCAGAGAGAATAAATGGGAGGAGAAAAAGTGGTATCAGGAAGCAAGAGAGATCAAGGAAAGAGAACAAGGAAGAAAGGAACATTTCAGGGGCCAGCCACCCAGTTACAGAGCAAGCCAAAGAGAAAGCAGTAAAGAAAAGTATAAAGAAACAGAGAAAGACTAAATTCCAGAGGCAAAACATAGATGGGATAATTTAAGAAAAGCTTTCTAGAAACAAGTCAATTTGAGGCCAGACATTCATAAGAAAGAATAAGGCTTAGCCTCCATGTGTATTTATTTGGTAGCTGAGTGATAGGCCCAAAGAAGAGCAAAAAAAAAAAAAATCAAAAAAGTAAACAAACGAAACAAAACAAAACAAAAAAACAACTACAACTAATGGATACTCTCAGCTGAAGAATTGAGCTTAACTAATAAAACTTCTTCCATTAGTGGTAAGATTTTAAATTTTATTTCTATGCTACATGTAAAGATTTCATATTTCTTGATCCTTTTATGTTTTGGGTGTAGTGGATAGCTGTTCGGTCTATGACCTTCAAACACCACCTCTAGAGATGCAGTAGGTAACTGCTCTACTTGCGTATGACATTGAAGCATATGCCCCTAGGGCATGGCCTTTCAGCTACCCTTAAGACCTGAAATACACATAGGCACAGTCCCTCTTCACTCCCTCATGGGACTTGGATGCAGGACTAACTCAGGTGGCTGGAACAGCATTACAGAATCTATGATAATTCTGTTCTGTACAGTGAGTTTTTCTTCCCTAAAAAATTCCTTTGCCCTTTAAGCAGACTCTATGGATTTCTTGATATATCTGATGCCCAATGTGGATGGGCCATCCATGGCCCTTACCCACGCGGAGAATCTTGTACGTGAGCTAGCCAAATCCCATTACATTCACACATTTGCGCTGTGTGCCACCTGTAGGCAGCCTGCATGATCTGCCCTCTGCTGTCAGCAGCTCAGATCCCATCCTCAGAGACCAAATAGCCCTCATATTCAGCCAAGCATGGTTTGGTCCTTCCTAAGCTACATCTGTGTTCCATGGCCAGAGCTAGCTACACATGCAGTGTGGCAAATTTGCATCTCCTATCTCCTTTGAGATACTACATGGTAATAAAGCCTATGCACCTCTGAGTACCAGCACTCCTGGGTGCTACCTGGAACGTCAACCAGCATAGCTGCCATTGTGCATCCCTCCATGCCAGCTTGCACTGCTGTGTCTTTTTGAAACTCCCACCCACACTACCCCCCTGTGCTGCCACTGCAGCAAACTTGCAAGCAAATGGAGACCAGGACACGTGGACTGGACTGAGTAGACCTTTGTGGCTCCCCTACCCACTCAGGCAGCATCCTTCCTGCTGCAACAGCTGAGTCACACCCACATCATCTCCTCTAGGCATCCTCCGGGACCACCTGCCTGCCTGCCAGCTGCCACAGCCATTTTTCAGTATATTGTCTATTTGTTGAGATCCTGGTAGCTCTACCCAGTATTCATGGTATTATTGCCTGGATTAAGTGTTTAGTTCACAGGATCTCATTCTGGGATCTGCTAAGCCTGCTGGCTCCAAATAATTACTACAGCCCAAATTAGCCAAACCTGGCTCATTATATTTGGAACATCTGGACACTCAGTACAATCTCTCAAGGATCTTATCTGAGGTAAAATTACACAGTAATTTCAGACATTAAACTGCTTAATAAATAAACAAATAAATAATTAAACATTTTTTCTTTACAACTCTTAAGGATACAATGGCAGACAATATAAGTAGTCGGGAATTTTAGAACTTTTTTTAGTTATACAATGAATGAAATTTTATGAGACATATATGACCTTCTTAGGATATTTAAAATATTTGCCATAATGGCAATTAGCAAAGTGATTCTCATCATTGAAATACTGGCTTATTAACAATGCCAAAAATGAGACATTAATGGGACTGATACAAACTTTGCAAAGTGCTAATGAGGACTTAAACAAAATGATTTTTTTTGGTTTTTTTTGAGACAGGGTTTCTCTGTGTAGCTTTGCGCCTTTCCTGGAACTCACTTGGTAGCTCAGGCTGGCCTTGAACTCACAGAGATCCGCCTGCCTCTGCCTCCCGAGTGCTGGGATTAAAGGTGTGCACCACCACCGCCTGGCCCTTAAAATGATTTTTTTAATTCACTAATTTACCTCAAGAACTCCAGTCTGCTATCCCTAATAACTGGACAATTAAATTTAATTCTATTGATAATAAATGTGAATACCTAATTGTTAAAAGCATAAATCTTCAGATCAATCTTAATGCCATTCAGATAACTTCAAAGGAAGGAAAATCATTGTTAATTAATAGAATTAAGTCTTTAGAATCATATGTTTCCAATGAACATAAAAAATTCAAATCCTTTACAACAGAGGAGATTCAGACTCTACAGAAAGCCATAATTAATTGATTTCAAGCTTTGGAGGAGTCTGTCAGAAAGAATGATAAGGAAACTAATAAGCAGAAGATCAAGGCTAGGGAAGTAGTAATATCGTCAGTGTCTTCAGAATTAGAGATGACTTACCAAAGGTAATAATTCCTCATGGTATGGTCTATCCTTTAATTGTTTGTGAAAAGCCAGCAAATGATAAATACTCTCAAGGTTATTTTGAATACTTCTGGCAACCTATTCATATGAGAGATTTAAAAAACATTAAGGAAGCTGTAGTTACCTTTGGTATACATTCAACATATATGAAATAGATGTTAAATATCTGTTCTTTTAGAAACAGGATCATGCCAGATGACTGAAATCAGTTAGTCTCAGCTATGTTAGAATACAGCCAGCAGTTACAATGGAAAAGCTGGGTGAAAGAAGAGGCTAAGGTCCTTGAACAGCAAGGTAAGATTAGAGGTTTTGAAATTTCCCAAGATCAAAATCTTGGTGAGGGCCATTTCACTGATATAAATGTGCAATCTACCTTGGATGAGCATACATTATCCCTATGCCATACAGCAACTTTAAATGCTTGGAAAAAATCCAGAGCCAAGGAAACCAACTGAGCTATATGGGAAGGTCTTCCAGGGGTCAAAAGAAACATTTACTGATTTTTTTTACAAAGGCTATAAACAAGACAGTATCAGATCAAGAATTAAGACAAGTATTAGCCCCATTTTTGGCTTTTGATAATGTTATTATAGAATGCAACAGAATACTTGCACCTTTAAAGATCAGATTAGCACCCATAGAAGAATGGGTTCAATACAAAAACAATATTGATTCTCTTAACTATGGTAATGAGGCTTGGATTGGAGAGGTGATTTCCAAAGATGGAAGGAAGCATCAAAGTACCAAATGTTTTAACTCTGGTACACAAGGCCATATAAGAAGAAATTATACACAGGGTACTCCTTGAAGAAATACTTCTTCTAGAAAGAGTGTAAACAGAAGACCACAACGTTCTGGATTATGCAGAAGATTTGACAAAGGCTGATATTGGACCAATGAATGTAGATCAACAAGAGAAATATGAAGCAACTGTTTACCAGCAGGAAATGCCTCAGAGGGCCTGAGGCCCCAGAATCAAACATGGTCCAAACATTTCCAGTCTCTTTGGAGGAAATTCCTACCCAGGACAATTAAATAACCAAGTGCCTAATATAAAGAATGATAGTGTACTGGATGATAGAACAGCTTCGATAGATGGATCAAAAATTTTAAAAACACCATAAAATGAGTATTTTTGAACACTCCCATAAATGAACAAAGACCAAAGCTTAGAGTACAAATCAATAACATTGTTCTGGAAGGCTTAGTGGACACAGGTGTAAATGTGAGTATAATTGCACCAATATCATGGCATCAAAATTGGCCTCTTCAAGAGGAAGATATCCATTTTCTAGGGATTGGAACCCTATCTCAGGTAAAACAAAATACAAAATGGGTTGAATGCATTGGGCCAGAAGGACAGAGAGGAAAGCTGAAGCTATATATGTTAAACGTAGCAGTGAATCTTTGGGACTGAGATCTGTAATCAAAGTAATACCCAGATTAAAATTTTTCCAATCTCAGAAATGGAATATAGACCAATTTTTGTGTCTGGGAATAATATTAGAAGACACCATAAAGAACAGCCACCAACCATTCAGGCTGTATATAAACAAACTACAATCACCATTCAACTCCAAAGTACCAATGGCCCTACCTTTAAAATGGCTAACTGCTAAACCTGTCTGGGTTGGACAATGGCCTATGACATAAGAGAAATTACAAGCTTTAGAACAGCTGGGTCAGGAAGAGTTAAATGCTCAATATATTGAAGAATCTACTAGAATCCTGTATTTGTTATTTAAAAGAAATCTGGTAAATGGAGAATGCTGACAGATCTGAGAGCTATTAATAAAGTAATTCAGCCTATGGGCTCCCTACAGAATGGAATGTCCTTGCCCTGTCAGTTACCCAAACAACAACCTATTATGGTTATTGACTTAAAAGACAGCTGTTGTTGTTTTATTTTTTACCATATTACTACAAGGAAAGGATAGAGACCAATTTGCCTTTACAGTACCTACTTATAATAATTCCCAGACAATCAAGAGATATCAATGGAAGGTCCACAAACAGGAAATGTTAAGCAACCCTACCCTGTGCCAATATTTCATGCAAAAACCATTGGAAATAATTGGTGCACAATTTCCACAAACTATAATTTACCATTATATTGATTATATCCTATTATCTGATCCAAAATTAGGTACCTTAGAAAGCATGTTTGATGAAGTAAAGAAAGTTTTGCCTCACTGGGGATTACAAATTGCTCCAAAACAATACAAAGAGAAGATTCTATTAATTACTTAGGATATAAGATAGATCTACAAGCTGGGCAGTGGTGGCGCACACCTTTAGTCCCAGCACTTGGGAGGCAGAGGCAGG
>CABHPH010134209.1:0-28956 GCA_902168325.1 Peromyscus nudipes | reverse complement strand
GTGTGTGTGTGTATATGTGTGTGTATATGTGTGTGTGTGTGTGTGTATATATGTGTGTGTGTGTGTGTGTGTGTATATGTGTGTGTATATGTGTATATGTGTGTGTGTGTGTGTATATGTGTGTGTGTGTGTGTGTGTGTGTGTGTACACGTGCGTACGTACAGAGAGAGGGGCCTGGGGATAGAAGTAAGGTTGGCAGACTTAGCAGCGAATGTGTCTGCCCACTGAGCCATCTTGCAGATGCTGGACTTTTTTGTCATTCAAACAGTGCGAAAACTTGTTTGATATATACAGTTATGTGAAACTTAAAATATTGCATAAAGGATTCTGAAGGGCACTGACAAATTTTGAAGGGCAGTCTAATTTCTCCTTGAATTAGAAAGCGTGTTCTTATTCTAGTATGCTTTTTTTTTTTAGGGTTCTGAAGTGTGCAAATAGAACCAAAGTTGCTAATAGCAACAGAATTAAGTGGAGATTACTTGTGATGGATTTCCTCCTTTTGTCACACATCTGTATTACTCATCATCCTTAAATCTGCTTTAAACCTTTTCTAGACAGTGCCTGTAATTGAGCTTTCCAATGCTCTGCTTTTTGTCTTTACCCTGGACTGAGAGTAATAGGTTCATTTTCTTCAGACAGCCCTACTGTTGATTATGTATTGTAGCTAGAGTTTTCCTGCCTGGCCCACAGTCAGGACAAATCTCTGCCACCCGCCAGTCCCACAGCCACTCAGACCCAACCAAGTAAACACAGAGACATATTGTTTAAACTGTTTGGCCTAATGGCTCAGGCTTCTAGCTGTCTAGTTCTTACATCTTAAATTAATCCATTTCTATAAATCTATACCTTGCCACATGGCTTGTGGCTTACCGGCATCTTCACATGCTGTTTGTCATGGCGGCGGCTGGCAGTGTCTCCCTCAACCTTCCACTTCCCAGAATTCTCTCCTCCTTGTCCCGCCTATACTTCTTCCTACCTGACCACTGGCCAATCAGTGTTTTATTCATTGACCAATAAGCAACATGTTTGACATACAGACCATCCCACAGCAATGTATCCTGATGCTACAAGTAAATTTGTCATCTTGTCAGTTTGACAATGTCAGAACAAGAAACTGTCTGTGTTCTTTCAACTCTCTCTCCTCTAAGAGCCCTCTTCACTTTTCTCAAATCACCGCATGGCATAGTAGTTTGAAGATGTCAACGTGATAACAGAGCGTGTAGTTTTATACATTTGATAAAGACACTGGAAATTGTGCTATTTTATGAAGGAAACTAGACCTTGTAGGCTTTATAGTCAAAGGTAGGCATGAATAAGGGAAGCAGAACTGTAGTCCAGAGGATAGACACTCAGTAATCTCACGTTAAGGTGACTTTGATAAAGATAAGTGTTGTGAAGTGAGTTAAAGAGGTGTTTATTAAATTAAAGAATGTTATGTTTAAAATGTATGGATTGGAAAAAGTAGCTTTTTTCAATTTAGGCCCGTAACATTGTTCCGTTACAGTATGATGTATATTCTTTTACTAAAAAGCTGAAAAACGTTTTAATCGAGTTTTACTTTAAATTTTTATACATTTGAACATTCAGAGAACATACAATTCTGTGATCTTTTACCATATTTTAAAATCCCCTTGTTTTTTAAGCTTTCATTTCCAATATAACATTTGAATTATTATACTAATGGTAGCTCAGTATACATTTTATTATTTTGTCTTATGCTGTGAAGTCAGTGTGTAAGAAACACAAGTTTTTCTTATCTGGATAGTTGATAGTGCCTCAGTATATATAAAGAGATGTTATCTCTAAGCATTTCAGGAGCATAAATACACATTTGAATAAATTGGCAATTAATTCTGTTTAAAAGACGTTCTTGTAGAAGAAGAAATAAAATTTCAGCATACTTTCATTTCAGAATCTATATTTTTCTAGTTTATTTTGTTTTTAGATTTATTTATTTTATTTAATATGTACGAGTGTTTTGCCTGCATGTGCCTGGTGCCTCCAGAGGTTAGAAAAGAGCAGCAGATTGTAGCATGAATCTTAGAAGGTCTTATTAATAAAATCAAACTTGAGCCAGTTATTGGGGTGAACACTGGAAGGTCAGAGAGACAGAATAAGCCACAGCTATCTCACCTCGCTGGATCCTCAGCTGGTCTTGTTTCCTCAGACTGGATGCCTCGAGCCCTCATCCAGAATGGGTCTTAGCTGAACTGCTGCTAGAAGCCTGAAAGCTTAACCAGCCACATGCTTCTCCAAGCCAAAGGCCTCTCCAGGGCAAAATGCCTCTAGTTTCTGGTCCTCACGCCTTATATATCTTTCTGCTTTCTACCACCGCTCCCTGGGATTAAAGGTGTGGCTTTCTGGGATTAAAGGCGTAGGTCACCATGCTTGGGTGTATCCTTGAACACATGAATTTCTGCCTCTGGAATGCTAGGATTAAAGGCGTATGCTACCACTGCCTATCCTCATGTTTAATATTGTGGCTGTCCTGTTCTCTGACCCCAGATAAGTTTATTAGCATACACAATATTTTGGGGAACACAATACCCCCACAGCAGATCCCCTGGAACTGGAGTTAGGTATGGTTGCGAGCCACCACGTGGGTGCTGGGAACTGACTGTGGGTTCTCTGAACCAACTTCCCTGTTCCTTTTTCAAATTTTATTTTTCTTGCCGAGAAGTATTAACGTTTAGGGGAGAAGTTGAACATGATATATTATTGCATTGACTTAAAATTTTTCTTACTACGGTTACTCATTTTGTGTGAGTGTTTTCCTACATGTCTGTACATGCACCACATGTATGCGAGGTGCCAGTGGTGCTCAGAAGAGAGCTTAGATCCCCTGGTACTGCAGTTGTGGATGCTGTGGGTGCTGGGAATTGAACCCAAGTCTTCTGCGTGAAGAACAAGTGCTTGTAATGACTGCGCCATCTCTACAGCCCTGTTGTTTGAATCTAACTTAATATCTGATTTTGTTGTAGTCTCAACAAATCCTTACTTTGAATTGCGTTGATTTGGCTTGAACATGTGAGGAACAATTCAACATTTGAAAATTCTTGTCCAGAGTTACAATTGTCTTGAAGTTTTAGAAATGGATAAGCAGCCCAGAAAAAAGACTTCTTGAAATTGTAGTGGAAATGATTATGCATCTGCCAAATAGTCTAATTATATGAAATTTTATTCTGTGAGAAGCCAAAATTAAAGAGACCAATTGACAGTTTTTCTTTTGTAGAAATTAAATGACTTTTTTTCTTTGAAAATAGTATGTTGAAAAGTCTATACATTATAAAAGTATGTTTTAAACCATGAGATTTGAAAGTTTTTCTGTAATTTATGTTTTTGTGTAGTTAATTTCTTTGTTATTCCATTGTCAATAGAACCATGAATAGACTGACCCAGCTGGAAAGACTGGATTTGGGGAGTAATGAATTCACAGAAGTGGTAAGTCCTCACAGTCTCACTAGCCATCAGTCTTGAATTTGTTCAGGGGCACGATGTGGAAATGGAAGTGTTTCTCTTAAAAATCAGGAGACACTGCACATGGTTTTAAAGAAAACTCTTCACCTGAACCTTCCCGTCCAGTAGGAAAGTTAACCAAGGGGAAATCTGACAAATGGTTAGGAAAATAGGGAATTAATTTTGAGTTTGCATTGAGGTGTCAGGTGAGTTTGTTCTCTGTATTCTAAGTGAACTGTATTGCTGCATTTATAAGGAATGGAGTCTGTATGCAGTTTTTGTATTTAACTATGTTTTGAAAAATAGCTCAGGAAGTAAGCCAGATAATTTTTTAAAGAGGTATTCATTAACTGTAAACATCATATTTAAAATTTATGTTCACAAGTCTGTTATTCAAAATTATAGCAGCTTTCGAATGATAGTGTTAGGAATAAGAATTTCTGTGGTGGGTTTGTGTGTTTCAGTTGCAGTCAGTAGAGCACTGTGGTGTTTGGGGATATCTTACACCTCTTCTAAAGTACTTTTGCATATTCTTTTTTAAAAATTAATTTTAAGTTTTAATTGTATATGTATGAGTGTTTTGCCTTCATGTGTGTCTCTGTACCACTTGTGTGCCTGGTGCCTGAGGAGGTTGAAAGAGGGTACTGGATCCCCTGGAACTGGAGTTACAGATAGTTGTGAGCCAGCATGTTCTGGAAATCAAACTCGGGTCCTCTAAAAGAGCAGTCAGTATTCTTAACCACTGATCCATCTCTCCAGCCTACTTTTTCATACTCTAATTTAAGGTGACTTTTGGATGTATTTCACTGTATTTGCAAAGTTTAACTTATGAAAAAGTACGTGCTTTGCTTCCTAAGTTATCCTTTATGACCTTATCTTTTGTTTTTAAATATATTAACTTTAATATAAGTAATGCGAATCTTGTTTTACTAGTTTTGTGAATCCTATTAGCTTTTAAAATCATCTCTTTTCCTACTCATATATAAATATAAAAATATAAAAAGAATGGAAAGACAGGCCAGATGATATATGTCTGTAATCCCACCATTTGGAAGGTAGAATCCAGGAGGATCAATTTAAGGTCATCCTCTGTTACAAAGGGACTCTAATCTGTCTCAAAAAAAAAAAAAAAAAGAGGGCAGCCAAACAAACCCATAAACCTTACTACCAGAATTATAATAGTAAAGACCTATAAAAGAAAGTTTCTCTTAATTCAAGTAACCCCTGGAAATCTTACTCTATATATTAGCAGTAGATCTGAATGCCTGACTTGCTGTGGTGGGTGGCAGTGATAGTACCCTTTGCCATTGTGTACTTATTGATTGCCACGGCTCTTTGGACGAGAGAAATAACAACTTCTAGGAAACATTCAAACTTTCAGCTCCAATGGCCAGTGCCCACGAGTAAGTTTATCTGAATACCAAGGTTCACAGCAACATAAGGGGGTTAGTGAGTTTAGCTTTTCAGCGTCATACATAACGTCCCATTACATAATTCTGGTTTTTCTACTAGTTTACATAATAATATTTTCTTGTCATGTTCCTCTTTCAGTCAAAGGTCTGGTGTTTGGTTCCCAGCACCCCCATTGGACAGCTCATGGCCACCTGAGGCTGTAGCTCTGGGGAATCCGACTTCTAGCTTCCTGTATGCACATCTGCGTGCACGTGCAGACACACACACACACACACACACACACACACACACACACAGAGTAAATCATATATTGCCTTTTTTACTTTCAAGCTTTTTTGTAAGATTTTCTAAAGGGCTGTGTCTGTATTGATAATGAACAAGAATATTTTTATTATACACTTGAAAATAACGGGTCCTATTTTATTTTTTTTATTAATTATATAAATACTTGACCCAATTGGGTAATCCAGAGATTTAACAAATCTTATATAATCTACTTTTGTGGAATTCCCATTGATAACAATGATGCCGGACAGAAGTGCACACCTTGTGGTACTTCTCTCTCCTCTCTCCTTTAGTATTTTGGTTAAAGATTACCTTGGAAATCCCTGGACTTCTTTAGCCAGATACAGACAGTCATGTAATTAATTGAATTCTTCCCCTTCTGTCCAAACAGCCTGAAGTACTTGAACAACTAAGTGGATTGAAAGAGTTTTGGATGGATGGTAATAGACTGACTTTTATTCCAGGGGTATGTATATGAAAATTTCAGTGGCTCTTCATTTATTACTGTTTCTCCTTTTCAGTATTTGAAATGCACATTTAAAAGTTATTTTTAGTCATTTAAATAGTGAATTTTTACTTAATTTGTTATTAAGTAGTTTGAAACAAATTATACTTTTTAAAAACCATGCACACATTCTTTATTGAAATCTGAAAACTCACATAACAAATTTTATTAAAAATAGTATTTTAACTACTGAAGAACGTATACATTCTGTTAGTACCAATCAGATTTCTGCTAAATTCAGTCTTTCCAGAAATAGTTAAATTAAAATTTCTGCTGTATCAACTGAGAAACTATATGCTTCCATATCTAAAGAAGACATGAGTATCACCATTCTATAGGAGGTGATGAATATTTCCCCGAGAAAACTATCATGCTACTTGACAAAAATTAATCCATATCTTCAGTATTAAATATGTCTGGTTATTAATTAAAACTTGGTATTATACTTATTACCTAAATTTAAAAAATTTCTGAGCGAGGCCATAGTGGCGCAGGCCTTTAATCCCAGCACTCAGGACACAGAGCAGGCGGATTTCTAAATTCAAAGCCAGGCTGGCCTATAGAGCGAGATCCAGGAAAGCCAGGGCTACCCAGAGAAACTCTGTCTTAAAAACAAACAAAACAAAATTACTTGATACAATAATGGTATTTTCTGTCTTTTACTTATAGTTTATTGGTAGTTTGAGACAGCTAACATATTTGGATGTTTCTAAAAATAATATTGAAGTGGTTGAAGAAGGAATTTCAACATGTGAGAACCTCCAAGACTTCCTCTTATCAAGTAACTCCCTTCAGCAGCTGCCAGAGACTATTGGTCTGTATTGCTTTCAAAACAATTTCTTTTTAATTATTAGAGACTTTTACTCAAGACTTTCCATAGAAACTCAAAATCTTATTAATGTTTCATTGTACTACCACATTCAAGTATTACTTGAAGTCTTCCTGATGTGCCCCATTGTACAATTTACTACTTTACTGTTGTTACTATTTTTATTTATCCTAAGGAAATTCTATTTTTATAACTTTAATAAATTCTCTACAAAGAAGCTAGCCTACTCATTTTTTTTTTATTCCTAGCCCTTATTTGGAAACTATTTTCAGTTTCTTCATGATCGATAGATAAGAAAACAGAATGATTTTTAAAATTTTATGGCATATCTACAACTCTTGCTACATTTGTTTTGAAGTTGTTTGTTTGATAAAGTGAGCTGTTGTTGTTTGTTTTTACTCTTATGGAGGGCCCACTACCCAGCTCCCAAATAAATCTCAATCTCTCTCTCTCTCTCTCTCTCTCTCTCTCTCTCTCAATCTCTCAATCTCTCTCTCTCAATCTCTCTCTCTCAATCTCTCTCTCTCTCTTTTTCACACACACACACCCAGAGGCTTATTAGTTATAAATGCCTGGCCTTAGCTTGGCTTGTTTCTAGCCAGCTTTTCTTCATTTAAAGTATTCCAGCTACCTTTTGCCTCTGGGCTTTTTCCTTTTCTTACTTCTGTGATCTTAACTTTCACTCTTACTCCATGACTGGCTATGTGACTGGCCCCTGATGTCCTCCACCTTTTCTGGCTACTCTTTCCTCTCCCAGATTTCTTTTTCTACTTATTCTCTCTGCCTGCCAGTCCCACCTATCCTGTATTGGCTGTTCTTTATTAGACCATCAGGTGTTTTAGTCAGGCAAAATAACAGCTTCACAGAGTTAAACAAATGCAACATGAACAAGAGTAACACGTGTGGTGATATCTTATTTGTGCTCTAACAAATGAAGCTTACCTAGGGATCAAAGGAAAAAGCCAGCCACTATATTAAACATAGAGGTCAGGCAGTGGTAGCTCACGCCTTTGATCCTAGCATTCAGGAGGCAGAGATTCATCTGGATGTGAGTTCAAGGCCACACTGGGAACAAAGCCAGGCCTGGTGGCACATGCCTTTAATCCCAGCACTAGTTAACCATAGATGTCTGGAGGTCTGGACAGACAGACAGGAAGTGATAGAGCTGGGTGGAAAGAGGAAGTGTTGTAGCTGGGCAGAAAGAGGAAGTAAGGTGGCAGGGCACAGAAAGATATGTAAGGCGTGAATATACAGGAAGTAGCTCTCTTGGGCTGAGGATTTCGTTGTGGCTGGCTTGTTCTATGCCTCTGATCTTTCAGCTTTCACCCCAATATCTAGCTCCAGGTTATTTATTTATTTATGTATGTATGTATGTATTTATCTATCTATCTATTTATTTATTTATTTATTTATTTTTAAAGATTTATTTATTATGTATACAGCATGTATGACTGCAGGCCAGAAGAGGGCGCCTGATCTCATTACAGATGGTTGTGAGGCACCATGTGGTTGCTGGGAATTGAACTCAGGACCTCTGGAAGAGCAGTAGGTGCTCTTAACCTCTGAGCCATCTCTCCAGCCCTGAGTTTTTTATTAATAAGACCATTTAGCAATTCTTGTTACAAACACACACTTAAATCTTCAAGGTGATATAATAGAAAAACTTATTTTACATATTTTTTAGTTGAATTATACCAGTTTTAAAGGTAAGGTGCATTTTAGGATTGTATTCTAATTTAATCAGTACTCTTAATATTTGAATTGAAATGTATTTATTTACATATACTGTTTTGTTATGTAGTGACAAATAGCCTTCACACTGCTGTTTTTTATAGATTTAACAAATTATAGTAAATTCTCTATGCCATGACATTGTTTTTAAGAACAAGGTTAGAGAAGTGAACAATGGAGACAAAATGTCTGTCTTCTTGGGGAGCTTATATTTTATTTGGGGTTGGGTAGAAAACTAGTTATTATTCAGGTCAGTTAAACAGTGCACTGGAGGCTGGAGAGATAGTAAAAGACTTGCCTGCCAAGTATAAGGCCTTCAGTTTGATTCCAAACACTAATGTTAAAAGCCAGCCTTAGTGGTGTGTGCACTTCGTTCCCAGCATTGAGGAGGCAGATCCCAGGGGCTTCCTGGCTTGCCATCCTAACCTAGTAGATGAGCCCCAGGTCCTAATATGAGACCTGCCTCAGAAACAAGGATGGATCCTGGGGAAGGACACCGAAGGCTTACCTCAGGCCTCCACAAGCACACTCATACACCTGCACACACGCACGCACACATGCACACACGCACACACACACACACACACACACACGCGCGCGCGCGCATTCAGGCACACGCACACGCACACACACACACACACACACACACGCGCATTCAGGCACACACACACACACACGCGCATTCAGGCACACACACACACACACACACATACACACGCACACGCACGCACACACGCACATTCAGGCACACACACACAGGCACATATACAAAGGTGAGGTGGGTGAAGATAGAAATGTTGGGTGAGAAGAGTGGATGACGTTAGGGTGTAGTTTCTCTTGTAGGAATGTTTATTGATAATGTTTCTAATTCTTGTCAAATCTAATGTGTTTCACATTGATTACTGATGGACGTGCTTTCTCATTTAAGCTGAAAATGATTTATTATTTCTTCTCAATAGGTTCATTGAAAAATGTCACAACTCTTAAAATAGATGAAAACCAGTTAATGTATCTACCAGACTCAATAGGAGGGTGAGTTGTGTGTGAATGTGTAGACAAGAAAAATGTTACTGTTAGCTCAGCATGTATCTCAGCATCATTTTACATATTTACATAAGGAACATCTAAAGCAGAGTCCACAAACGTTTAAAACAAGGGATTTGCATATAATTTAGTTATTTTATAATAAAAATAGGCTCATTTATTGTTGATAAAATAAAGCTTTATTAAATTTCATTGTTTGGTAAAGTTCATGTTGATATGTTCTTAAATTTTGGTTATAGTATAGATTTTAAAAACCGTGTATTTCCTATATAATTATAGGCTAAGGTCAATAGAAGAACTGGATTGCAGTTTCAATGAAATTGAAGCTTTACCTTCATCAATTGGACAGCTCATAAACATAAGAACATTTGCTGCAGATCACAATTACTTACAACAGTTACCCCCAGAGGTACAGTATTTTGATTTATTTCAGATTTTGGTCTGCTTTGAAAACATACTCTCTTAAGTGTGTTGGTGTTTTATTTTCTTTCTAAAGTGGTTTATTAATTTATGTATTATCTAAATAATAACAGCTATGCAACTTTGAAGATGTTCTTAAATACTTTGCTTTTTAAAGGAAGGGTAATAATTTAGAAAGAATACTTAAAGTTGGGTGGTGGTGGTACATGCCTTTAATCCCAGCACTTGGGAGGCAGAGGCAGGCATATCTCTGAGTTCAAGGCCAGCCTGGTCTACACAGCAAGTTCCAGTATAGCCAGAGCTACACACAAACCCTGTCTTAAATAAATAAATAAATAAATAAATAAATAAATAAATACATAAATAAATAAATAAATAGATTAATTAAAAAATAAAGTTATTATAAAAGTAATATTTTTAAATGTAAAGAATATTTTTCATAACTTTCAGATATATTAATATTCTTTTGTTTATTAACCTATAGACCAGATTTGTGATCTCCAGTTTGTTTTTCTCTTTCAGATTGGAAACTGGAAAAATATAACTGTGCTGTTTCTCCATTCTAATAAACTAGAGACACTTCCAGAGGAAATGGGTGATATGCAAAAATTAAAAGTCATTAATCTAAGTGATAATAGGTTTGTAATCTTCAGTTGGCTTATAGAATACATTGAATGAAGTTAAAGTTTAATGTAAAATGTACTAGGCTAGCTGTTGTTAATTTTTCTTTATATATATTTAAATTTTTTAATTGAAAGATGAACAAACTTTATCTGATATTACTTAAATTGTGATTGTCATGGTTCATTTTGAGGAAACATAACTATACAACCTTTACTTTCTCATTATTATATAACCTTTTAATTCCTATAGTCCCAAATTCACTTTTGTACTGCTGCTGAACAAAGCAACTTTTTAATCTAATCTTTGCTTGTGTTTTTCTGGGCAGAGATTCACTCACACAGCATAGGCCACAAAAGCCAAATTGCAGAGCAAGTTGATTGCCTTCTGGGATTGCTAGACCGGAGTAGTGATTACTGGCTGGAGGCTGTTTCAACAACGGTGTGGAATGTCTTAGATTTGATTTTGTAGTACTTTATAAAATATGAAGGCCATCCCTTTGCAGTAGTACAGTAGGTGTTTCTCTTTTATGTAGGAGAAATTTGAGGCTCACATAGTTTGCAAAGTAGAGCTTTAAGTACAGTATTCTGACTGACTCGTCAGTGTCGTAACGGCAGCATTTTATTTAAGAAGGACCTCTGCCTCTGTAGTAAACTTTGTTGGTTCTCACAATTTCCCTTTTCTAACGAGAGTAGAGGAGAAAGGTGGTGTAGTTATGTCGGCTCAAAATGAACGGTGACAATCACAGTGTGATAAGTCACACCAGATAAGGTTCGTTCATTCTTTCAGTGAACAAGTATAGAAGCTCATCTTGGACAGGTAATGTGTCTGTCCTAGACTAAAGTTATGTCTGGAGGGTTTTTATACTGACGCTGGAGATTGCTCTTCAAGTCTGCATTGTTGAAAATCCTCAGGAAATACAGCCTCCTTCCAGGCTGGTGCATATAATGTGTTTGGGTTTATTTGCTGGATTATTCTTTTTCTTATCTGCTGAATTAAATCAGTTAAAGAATTGTTTTTAAAACTAGATAATGTTTTTGTCCTTTCTCTTATGTAAAAGTTTGCATTTGGCTTTACTTTTTTGTCATCTCATCTGCATATACCAATGCAGAGCACTGTTCAGATGACTTAAGTTTTCATTTGAGTTATTTTTGTGGTGCTAGGAGGTGGGAAGATAAGGTCCATGCTAGGTAAGTGCTATACCACTGAGATGCACTTCTAATGCCGTCTCTTCGTCAGTTGACATATTCTTATTTTTAAGTCTAATTTTTGTCTGTCTTTTTCCTTTCAGGTTAAAGAATTTGCCTTTTAGCTTTACAAAGCTACAACAGTTGACTGCTATGTGGCTCTCAGATAATCAGGTGGGCATTCTGACCTAGTAAATTTGGCTGGAATTCCAATTGTGTTATATAATAATACGCCTTAATTTATATAGTGCCACTTAAGAGCAGTTATACCTTGGTTCACATGTAAAAATGTATTTCTGTATATATGAAGAAATATCATATTTGGAAACAATTTTTAACACAGATACAGATATGTAAGTAATAAATTTTGTTGTATTTATGCAAGTTTCCAAACCCATAAAAATATAGAGAGATCAGGAAATGAGACCCAATCCCACCTAACTTCATATCATTACTTCCTACCATTGTCGCTTCTTTTTGAATGCACATAAAATCTATTCTCTCAGCAATTTTGAATAATACAATGTTTCTGACTAAAATTACCATAGTTTACAGTAGAGCTCTTGAGTTTATTCTTCTTATCAGTTTTGTGCACTTGAACCAGCATACCCCAATCCACTCCCAACCCAAGCCCCTGTTACCGCCACGTCATGTGATAGTTATCTTTTTGTGTCTGGGTTATTTCAGTTATTCCAGATTCAGTAATGTTGTTTCAAATCACAAGATATCCTTTTCTTTCCTTTAAAGGCTGACTTGTATTTTATATGTGTATGTGTTACACTATCATTAGCCAGTCATTCACTGACACTTAGGCTGATTTCTGCTTTCTTAAAAATTCATGTCTTTAAGTGTTTTGGTGCATGTATGTATGTGTTCCTGGTGCCTGGAGGTCAGAAGAGGGCATAGGATTCCCTAGGACTGGAGTTACAGGTGGTTTTAAGCTGCCATGTGGGAGCTGGGAACCAAACCCAGGTCCTCTATAAGAGGTATTAACTTCTGAACTGTCTTTCTAGCCACACTAGACTTGTTTTTTATCTTGACTATTGAGAATAATGTTACAGATTTATAGTGATGGAAGTAAGCAAAAATCTGTAAAAGTAATGGAAAAAGGAAATAATACTTTGATGATTAATTTTGAGAAAGTCCTAAAGGTCATAGGTGGAGTGATACTACTTTGCTCAGTTTTGTGATACAAATATTTTATTTTACTTGGGGTTTTGAGACAGGGTCTCACTATGTAGCCTTGGCTAGACTGGAACTTGCTATGTAGACCAAGCTGGTATTAAATTCATAGGGATCCTCCTGCCTCTGCCTCTGCCTCCTGAGTGCTGGGATTAAAGATGTGCACCATCACGCCTGGCCTGAAATATAACTGCCACTCCAGGTGTAAGCGAGGACAGCACAGGAAGGAGATCTTGGTTATTGGGAAGAAAGTGGTCTGAAATTAAATGTTACCATATAGTGGAAAAGGAGCCAATGACAGCGAGTTGAAAGGTGAAGAAGTGAGCAGTTCTAGTAAGGTGAAAACGATAGATTTGGAGAGTGGCCTGCTGCACTTCCCTGGCTCTGCTGCTCACCTGATGATTCTGCAGTCTGCTTTCCAGGCCTGGGTCTTCTCTCGGTGACTTACATAATGACGTTCCTCTCTTCTATTTCTGTAAACTGCCCTTCCCATTACTTTCTGTATCCTCATTATTCCTAACAATATCTTTAGCCTGGTGCCTGTTCCTAGATCATACATTTGGCCCAGTATCTGTCCAACATTGACACTTCAATACCTCAGAATTGGCTCCTCCTAAAACAGCATACCATCTTCTGTCCCAAATGTTCCCTGGAATCCTTAGCTCAGTGAGAAATGTTTTATGGAGTGACATGCACAGGAGTATAACCTTTAACTACTAATATCTCCATACTGCCAGTCCAGTTCATCACCAAGTCCTCAGGAATATTGAATACCTCATGTGTGTGTTTCATCATTTCATGTAGACCTGCCCTGTCCAGTACCGAACCCATAGTGTCATAGGCAGTTAATCTAAAGTCAGATGCCTTATAATTAACTATATACTGAAGTTTTTGCCCTAGTATGAGCCTAAAAATGTGAATTTTGCACTCAGAATTTTTATTTTGGATTTTATGCTAAAAATTTTAATTTTTAAATTAAAGGTTAAATTAAATGCATTATTGAAATTATTTTCATTTCTTTTGAGGCCCTCTCTTCCCATTTTCACTCCTGAGATAAAGTCTTCCTATGTAGCCCAGGCTGGCCTTGAACTCAAAAATCATCTTGTCTCAGTCTATAAAGTGCTAGGATTACAGGCATATGCTACCATGCTCAGCTTCAACCCACTTCCTAATACTAGGATTCAGACCCAGAGCCTCCTGTATAGTAGCCAAGCACTCTATTATCTTTTTGTCTTCGAGAAAAAGTATAACTACTAGACAATTACAAATTGGACAGTTCTGACTCAGATTGTTGACATAACTTGGTACTTGGTCTCTGCCTCCTGTGTTACTGTTTAGACGAATTTCTAAACAGTCTTACTAAATAAGAAACACAGAGCCAAATATAGGGGTGAAAGCCTAGAGATCAAGCAGCAGCCAAGAGCTAAGACCACCTTATCTTACCACTCGCTGCTGTCCTTCCCCTGAGAGAGAGACCTTCTTCCTGTGTCCTGTCTTTTTATTGCCTTTCTGTTCTGCCTTCTCATTGGCTCTAAACCCAACCACATGACTTCCTTGTCACTGCCTGTCTATACAGACCTCCAGGTCTCTATGGTTGGTACTGGGATTAAAGGCGTGTGTCACCACAATTGGCTGTGTCCTTGTACATACAGATACTCTGCTTGCCATGTGATCAGATTAACAGTGTGTGCCACCACCGCCGGACTTCTGTTTATGGCTGGCTATGACCTCTGATCTCCAGGCAAACTTTATTAATTAACATACAAATAAAATATCACCACATTTCAGCACAAACAAAATATCACCACATTATTGCTTGCTCTTGCTGGCTCTCTATCACCCTCATACTGTACCTCACATGATCTCTCAATTTTTTTTTTTTTTTTTTTTTTTTTGGTTTTTCAAGACAGGGTTTCTCTGTGTAGCTTTGCGCCTTTCCTGGAACTCACTCTGTAGCCCAGGCTGGCCTCGAACTCACAGAGATCCGCCTGGCTCTGCCTCCTGAGTGCTGGGATTAAAGGTGTGCGCCACCACTGCCTGGCGATCTCTCGATCTTAAACTTACACTAACCTCCTTGAAATAATGCTGATGGGTTTTCTGCATGTCAGAGGCCTCAAGGTCTCATTCATGCCTCTTTACCTCTTACACATTCATTCTTTCTACCAAGTGAGTTCTCGTTGAGTACAGTCTTTGCCCAACCAGCCTGGTCTTTTCCTCTCCTCACCTTAAACCTCTCAGAAATGTTGTCCTGTTTGTCTGAGACAGTAGTAAGTGAATGCCCCTGTGTTCTCTAGTACTCTACATCTTATCACCTTGTGATTGTGTCTGTTGTAATAGCCAGTTTCGTTAGGTGTTTCTTCACTCTTGTATACTTCAGAAGTCAGTGTAGATACCTGTAATACGTTGTTAGTATTTGACAAGTAAGTGATTTAAGTTTCAGAGGAAGAGTACCGGCAGGTGACATCCTGATTCTTATAGCAAGAGAACTGAATGAGTATCTGAAATTAAATGAGATTATAGATCAGTAGTTAGGCATTCAAGGTATGGGAAAAGCTTGGTAAACTAATTCTTTTCTCCATCTGTGTGCTCCATAAGTAGCAATGGTTATAAATTTTATGAAGTATAATTCATATGCCATTCAAGTCACCCATTTTAAAATATGTTGATTTTGACATATGTAGTGCATTGTTTAAAGGAGACTAGCAGAGTACTTTCAGGGAAATTGGTTTTTAAAAATGTCTTAGATAATTTTGATATTGCCATTTTTTTAATTAAATTTTTTATTCATTCCACATACCAACCACAGACCCCTCTCCATCCCTCCTCCCGCTTTACCCCCCTCAGCCTGTCCCCCATCCCCCCCCCCAAATGGTATGGCCTCCCATGGGGAGTCAGCAAAACCCAGCACATTCAGCTGAGGCAGGTCCAAGCCCCTCCCCCTGCATCAAGGCTGTGCAAGGTGTCCCACCATAGGTAATGGGCTCCAAAAAGCCAGTTCATGCACCAGGGATAGATCCTATTCCCACTGTCAGGAGCCCCTCAAACAGACCAAGCTACACAACTGTCTTGCCCATGCAGAGGGCCCAGTCCAGTCCCGTGCAGGCTCCACAGCTGTCAGTCCATTGTTCATGGGTTCCCACTGGCTTGCTTCAGTTGTATCTGTAAGTTTCCCCATCTTGTTATTGCCATTTAAAGGTTTCCCCATCTTGATATTGCCATTTAAAGGTTTCCCCATCTTGATATTGCCATTTAAAGGTTTCCCCATCTTGATATTGCCATTTAAAGGTTTCCCCATGTTGATATTGCCATTTAAAGGGGGCTGCTTCTTCACATACTAAGAAACTAGTGGGCCAAAAGTGTATCTGTGTTATTTATCTGTTGAATTACCTATGACTGTGGAAATATTTGACTGAAGAGAGGTGGGTATGCAGATTGAGTATCCCTTATCTGATACGCCTGGGATAAGATATTTTGGAGATTTTTGGATTTTATTTTTGCTGCTGTTTTGGTTTTTGGAGACAGGGTTTCTCTGTGTAGCCCTGGCTATCCTGGAACTTGCTCTGTAGACCAGGCTGGCCTCTACCTCCCAGAATTTTCTGTTAATATTCACAATTTAATAATGAAATAGGAATCAAAATCTAAATATAAACTTTATTAATGTTTCATATATTTCTTAACATACCCTGAAAATAATTTCATGTAGCACTTAAAAGTTAACTTTTTGTATGGTTAGCATTAACTTTCTCTTGAGGTCACATGTGTCTTGTTCTACTTGTGACAGTCATGTCAGTGCTCAGGGCTTTCAGATTTTGGAATATTTTGGAACTTTGGGTTTTTCGAGACAGAGTTTCTCTGTGTAGCTTTGCACCTGTCCTGGATCTCACTCTATAGCCCAGGCTGGCCTCGAACTCAAAGAGATCCACCAGGCTCTGCCTCCCAAGTGCTGGGATTAAAGGCGTGTGCCACCACCGCCCGGCTATTTTGGAACTTTTAATTAGCTGTGCTCCACCTGGAGTTGAGGGCCTTGGTGGATAATAAGGAGATTGAATTAGAACCCGGGATGATGTGCAGGAGGGGGAGTTTACATTTGAAGATAGGCCAGGGTGGGCTCTCAGAGCATTGTAAATACTGTCATCTGGGTCCTGACTGTGGAAAACAGTGTGAAGAAGGACTCAACCTGTAGCTGAGATTTAGGAAGGAGTATCAATCTAGTCTATTATTTGAGGAAGTCAAGTGAAATGGTCAGAATATTTGAGAATATAGGACAGTTTAGTTTTTAACCAGGGGAAGGTCACAAAATTTTAAATATTTGGGAGTAAGATTTCAGGATGGAATTCGGTTTTCCCAAGAGTTTGTCCGAAGAATGAACTGAGAGGTAATATAGAAGAGAAGACTGGGCCCCTGCCTACCTGGAGTCGTTTAAGACTCTTAACGGTAGAATTTTAGGTGAGGATATTGATAATAAGGGTTAGTTGTATTAGGAAGGAGATCGATTACTATTTGTTAACCATTAGAACAAAGATTATAAGAAAAGAACGAAGTCTAAAATACCTGGGGGCTCCCCCAGGTGTCTTGTTGGTGCCATTGATGGAGATAGGAGAGAAGCAGTTTTCAACTTACTAATTACTTTTAAGCACTATCTATCTAGCAACTAACTGGAATAAATATTTAGATAACTAGTTTAAACCTTCTAAATGTTTTTTTCCTTCAAAGCATTTTTGCAAAAGGAAATACTAGAAATATTTGCAAATATATGCAAAATAACATAAAATATGAAAAGCTTTTATAACATTATTAGTAAAATCACTGAGTAGTAAATAATTCATAGATATTCTTGGCATATTGAAATATTTTATAATCATTTCAGTGGCAATTATATTGAATTTGTATTTTATTAAAATTTAAATTTCATTTTTTAGATTTCTTTGTGGTTTCAAATGAATGTTCAAAGTGCTATTTTGTATATATACAAATTTGTTTTTGTAACCTGCACCTTGATACTTTTTAAATTGGTGGGTGGTTATTCGTAGGGATCGTTAGATATATATTTCCTTTAGGTTTATTGAAAATTAACCATTTTTTTTTCCCTAGTCCAAACCTCTGATACCTCTTCAAAAAGAAACTGATTCAGAGGCTCAGAAAACGGTGCTTACTAACTACATGTTCCCTCAGCAACCAAGGACTGAAGATGGTAGGAATTGAAGACTTCCTCCTCCCCTTCCCCTTAATCAAGTGCCAAGAGAATTTTTAGCTCCAAAACTTTTTATTACTTCATTGGGAGTTTGGAAAATTGATCAGAAAGTTTTCAGAAAATAGTTGGATAAGTAACATCTATGAGTTGAATTTAGAGGTGTGGAAATGTATTGTGTGTTTTCTTTATTTAAGTTACATTGATAATGTTATCAATTGTAGCGCTCCTTCAAACCACACTTTACTAAATGTTAGGAATGCTTGTGAAGCATTGTGTGATTAGAAGTATTAGGATATGGTTTGTTCTATTGTATATAATACCTTTGGAGTCCACACACTAGATGAAGGTCATCTATTAAGCTACAATCTATAATCTGTAGTCACTACTAAATTACTTCCTGTGTTTTGCCCAGCAAGAGAGAATATATTCTTTAATTATGGCCACTAGTGTGTACTTGTGGATTATTGTGTGAAGACAGGACCAAATTATTTTTAGTATATGTTGTTGTTGGTGTGTGTGTGTGTGTGTGTGTGTGTGTGTGTGTGACATTTTAAAAATTACACTAAAAATGTCTTTTTATGTATGTATGCATCTTTCTGAAGACGGTAAAAATATCTATAGTCTGAAGTTACTTACAGATTAACTCAATATATAGCATTAAAGAAAAGTGTAAATTTATCATTAGTCTTAACACATAAACTATTCCATGAGGGGGCTGGAGAGGTTGCTCAGTGGTTAAGAGCATTTTCTATTCTTCCAGAGGACCCAGATTCTATTCTCAGCACCCAGTTGGCAGCTTATAATTGTCTGTAACTCCAGTTATAGGGTATCTGATGCCCTCTTCTGGACTCTGTGGGCCCCAAGCATGCATGTAGTACACAGACATACATGCAGGTAAAAAACACATGCACATAAAATAAAAATAAAATATGTCATGGCAACTTAAGTAGGTAAGTTTCCATTTCCTCATCTTTAAATGACTTTAGCAGTTCCATTTGAACCAGTCAGTTCCTTACATACTCTCTGACTACTAGTCTATGCTTGAGTGCTAGCAGTAGAAATATTTTATTATATGGCCCGTTACTGAAATAGCATGTCAGTCTATGAATAGAACATTAAATGTTTTCTTCTCTGAACTAAAAAATCATTTCATGTTTTTCCTTACAAATGTTTTGAGTACTATACTAACATTCTTTACTACCAAAAGGATAGTTACTTGACCATATTGTGTAGCTGATAGTTATGGGACTCTCTCCTTCTTACTGTACTAATCAAGGTTTTACATTGTTAGCACCCCAGAACAGGAGACACAGCGGAAGAAAGATTACTCTTAGTTCTTAGCTTCAGAGGTCTCATTTGGTCTTAGTAAGAAGATGGAGTAGATCCAGAGCAGTTCCTGTCAAGGCGTCAAGCAGAGGAAGAGGTTGGGAACCTGGTGTTACCCTTAGAGGCATGCTTCCTCCAGCACAACCCCAGCCCTAAGATTTCCATAGACTCCCAAAATAGTACCAAAATGTGAGCCTCTGGGAGACATTTCATATTGAGATCAATACTTAGTACTATTTCCTGTCTTCATAAATCCTTAGAAATAAGGAAAAATGAAAAATTGAGACAAGTTCTGATGAACAAGAACAGACAAGCAAATGTTTTGTTACATATTCAAATATTTTCTGTCGTTTTTCCATACTGCTCTGTTAGCACCACAAGTAGTATTTGCCCATTTATCTTTTCTGTCTGTCTGTTTTGTGGGCTGGTGATCAGACGTAGGACCTTGCCAGTGGGAAGCAAGCACTGTACCACTGAGCTATACTCCAGTGTTGTGAAGGTAAACAATAATGTGAAAGAAATTTGCTTCTGATGGTTGAGAAAGGACATGTGAAGGGAGTGGCAGTGTATCATGAAATGGAAACTTCATTAAAGAAGGAAGTAAAACCTAGAGTGGTTTTGCAAGTTGGAAAAGAAAGATGGCTAAACACCTGAGCATTGGCCAACAGTCAGGATGTGACTTACTATTTAGAAGGAGGGCACAGTGACAAAGGTGGGAACGCTGTGAGTATGAGCATGGCCATGAACCCTAGCTGACATGAAGATTCACATTGGGATTGAAGATGTCCGGGAACTATAAAATTACAGAGTAGGGTGGCATCATCAGATGTTTGCATTATTCAGGATATGGCAAGTCTTGAAAAAGAAGACCTGTAGTCAGATACTGGAGTCCTGAATGAATGTGCCTCAGCATTCAGATTTGTTAGACTCTGAAGTAAGTAAGGGTAGGAAATATATTACCTGGTACCCTGAACCTTCAAAGGTAAGAAATTTATTCAAAATACCTAGAAATGTAATTAACCAGTAGCTATTGAGAATGAGCGCCATAGTCAGAGTTACAAACTCCGGGATTCTGAATACATTCTTGTATAAAATTCTTTAACTCCTAAGCATGTGGAGTCTGGCTGGTGACTGCAGTTGCTCCCCGAGGGCTGTCAGCATGGCTCAGTGAGTCAAAGTACTTGCCAACCAAGCTTGATAATCAAAGCTTCATCCTCAGAATCCATGTAAAGGTGGAAGGGGGAAATAACCCACAAAACTGCCTTTACACACTCTCTCTCTCTCTCTCTCTCTCTCTCTCTCTCTCTCTCTCTCTCTCTCTCTCTCTCTCTCTCTCTCTCTCATGATAGCAGAAGTTTTAAAAAATTACTACCAAACCTAAATGAGTTACGTACATGAATCCTAAAAAGAAACTGTTGAAAACTGCCTTGCTGCAGTTGCCTCTTTCTGTCTTCTGGGCCAGGGTCTTCTGTAGACCTGGTTGACATCCACCCCGCTCTGTGTATGAGAGTGAGCTTGAACGTCTGATGTTTTGCCTCTCCTTCCCAGTGCTTTGATTGCAGGCATAGTGCTACTCTGCCTGGCATATGGGCTCATTTAGTGCTAGAGATTGAACTCGGGGGTCACTGTACCAACTAAAGTACATCTCTTACTTTTCTAATGATACCATGGAGATTTCAGCAATTTGAACCATATTCCACATTTGTTTAAACAGAAATAGTCTGTTAAGTAAATACTAAACAACTCACCAAAACAGTTAAAATAAAAATCTTGAACTGAGTCAAGAAAATAAAAGCATACGTATAATCCCGATACTGAGAAAACCGAAGCGGGGGGCATTGCAAGTTGGAGAGGCCAGCACAGGCTGTGTTATGAGACCCTGTTTTAAAACGCGAACTCAGTGGTCTGGGGATGTGACTCAGTTGTAGAGTGCGTGTCTAGCATACAAGAAACCCTGCATTAAACCCTCAGCCTGTAATCTCGGCACTTGGGGGGTAGAGATGGGAGGATCAGGAATTAAGGTCATCCTCAGCTACATACTGAATTGGGGGCCCAGTCTTTAAAACAAAACACATCACAAGAAATAAAACAACACACACAATGTCGTTCCTATTGTTCCTATTTGTTTTGTGGCATTTTTAGTATGAACATGTAATTAACAAAGAAAGCCCAAACAAGGATTTGGTATAAGTCATAATTTGGAATTTTGAGTATTATGCTGTTTTGCACACATATTTACATTGGCCATATTTGGGTGATTGAAGATCTCCAGGGTTAATTTTTTGGTTTTTGTTGTTGTGTGGGTGGATGGTTTGTTTGTTTGTTTGGTGTTTTGTGTGTGTGTGTGTGTGTATGTGTGTGTGTGTGTTTTGAGTAAGATTCATCATTTTTTATGGGCAAAAGTCTTGACTTTTGTTTTGTATTGTATAACTTTTGTATAATTGTTGAATGAATCTTGTTAGTTGGTTGGTTGAGTTTCTCTATATAACAGCCCAGGCTGTCCTGGAATTCACAGAGATCCACCTGCCTCTGTTTCCCAAGTGTTGGAATTAAAGGTGTGAGCACCATACCCAGCTTGAAAGAATTATTTTAAGCTATTACAGAAAACCTATATATGTCTTTGAAGTTTTAACATTATATCTGATTGGGTAGAGAAAGATTGAATTTGTGTTAAATGTAAATTTTCCTTACATTTTTGTGTGGAAAGTGTTTTTTGGTTTTATTTTGTTTTTGTTTTTTTTGGGTTTTTTTTTTGTTGTTGTTTTTTTGGTTTTTCGAGACAAGGTTTCTCTGTGTAGCTTTGAGCCTTTCCTGGAGCTCACTTGGTAGCCCAGGCTGGCCTCGAACTCACAGAGATCTGCCTGCCTCTGCCTTCCGAGTGCTGGGATTAAAGGCGTGTGCCACCAACGCCCGGCGGAAAGTGTATTTTTATTTACATAATGTAATTGATATTGTTTATAATGCATAATACAAAGATATCACCAAAGTAATTCATTTTTTAAGTTTATTTTTATTTTACGTTCATTGGTAGTATTCTGCCTGAATATCTATGTGAGAGAGTCAGATCCGGGGACAGGAGTTACAGACAGTTGTGAGCTGCCTTGTGGGTGCTGGGAATTGAACCTGGGTCCTCTGGAAGAACAGCCAGTGCTCTTAACAGCTGAGCCATCTCTCCAGCTCATTTTATTTTTTTAGCAAAATAACTTACTCTGCCTTTGAACTCTTTTATCCCTCCATGCTTATTGGACTGTTAATGCTAAAAAGAATTCTAAAATTGGAAGATGTGGTAGCCTTACTATCTTAAAATTTTTAGGGTCCTACACAAAACCTATGTATTTGTAGTGTTTAAATTAGCAACTTCATAAATCCTTCTAGTAACAAAAACCGAATCGGCTTCTGGGAAATAAAAGTTGCAGTGGTTGTGGTAAAGAAATCTTAAAACCAAAGCCTGTTAAAACCAAACCCTGGAATTTGTTGCTGTTATCCTAGACCAGTTTTAACTGCCATGGACTTGTTTTTATAATGCAGGTTATGGGTAAGTAATAGTTTCTGTGATGATTGTAAAATACAGTCGTTTTCTTCTACTTTCCTCTAGTTATGTTCATGTCAGACAACGAAAGTTTCAATCCTGCGCTGTGGGAAGAGCAGAGGAAGCAGCGGGCCCAGGTGGCGTTCGAGTGTGACGAGGACAAAGATGAACGAGAGGCGCCCCCCAGGGTGAGTCCGTCCGTTCTCTCTCCGGGTGTGCTGACTGAAGTTCGTGCTGTGTACCTGTAGTGTGCCGTTTGTGGCTACAAAGGAGGACTGGATTCATTGCGTACCCTCAAAGCACTTACTAAACCAAATTGTTTCACCTATGAAAAAATTTGAGAGCATTACAAAAGTGCCATTAAAAGGTACATTTTGAGAAGAAATATAACTCAGTGGTGGAGCTCTTGTCTATTATGTAAAGGCCCAGAGTTTGATCCCCAGCACTGAGAGAAAGAGAAAACCAAACAAAACAACTGAATTTGAAATATATATTTATATTTATAAATATAAGGGAAAACAGACTTCCTATAAATCCATAATCTTCACTGTTTCTGTGAGCTGAGCATGAACTTCAGATGGGTTATACATTTAGTTCTGAGATTGATGTTAGAAATACTAATACTTTGTGTTTCTCCGTTTCTCTATTTCTCTAGGAGGGAAATTTAAAGAGATATCCAACACCATACCCAGATGAGCTTAAGAACATGGTCAAGACTGTTCAAACCATTGTACATAGATTAAAAGATGAAGAGACTAATGACGAGTCTGGGAGAGATATGAAGCATGAAGATCAGCAAGTTGTAAATAAGGATATGGGTGTGAAGGTTAGAAACTCAGCTCTAAGTAATGATGTAAAGTGTTTGAAGTTACCTCAAAATTGAGACAATTGATGCGCTGATCTGAATTATATATTACTTCATTTGTAGTTTTGTTCTCAGATGCCTAAACTGTAAATTAACTTTTTGAATTCCCCAGTTCCTCATCTTCTGGTTCTCTGACTACAGAATGTCTAGTTTATCCGGATAGTGTCAAGAAAGCCTTTAGAGAGTCATTACCTGAACAAATAATAAGATATAATGATTGTCAGAGAGCTATTCTGGAAATACTCTTCCCTCCTAGTTTGGTGATACTGATCCACTTTATTCTAATTTTCAATTAATTGCTATTGCAGACATTTGACATTTCCTTGGAATGTTTCAGAATTTTCTCAGTGCTACCCACCCCCCAAATAAAAGTTTTGGGATGTCATTAGAGTCACTGAATTCCACAGAAGGCAAAAATAATTTATTAACTGACTCACTTGACGCCGGTCTTCTAGAGGAAAAGTAACTTTTGCTAAATTATGTATGTATAATCATGGCTCTCTATGGGCATCTGCCCTCCAAATAGACATTTTATCTGTGATTCTAATTTACATGTTTACCCTTCATCCTTTCTTCCTTTCTTCCTTCCTCCCTCCCTCCCTCCCCCCCTCCCTCCCTCTCTCTCTCTCTCTCTCTTTCTCTCTTTCTCTTTCTCTCTTTCTTTCTTTCTCTCTCTTTCTTTCTCTCTCTCTTTCTCTCTTTCTCTCTCTTTCTCTCTCTCTCTTTCTTTTGGCTTTTCAAGAAAACATTCCTCTGTGAAATAGTCCTGACTGTCCTGGAACTCACTCTGTAGACCAGACTGGTCTCAAAATCAGAGATCCGCCTGCCTCTGCCTCCTGAGTCCTGGGATTAAAGGCATGCACCACCACTGCTTGGCACATTTTCTTTAATACTAATTTAGAATTGGAAGCTGATGTATTGCTTAAATTTTATGTAATACTTAATACAAAAGAGACATAAAACATATGAGGTCTTTATCTTTTATGCAGGCTTCAGAAAGTACTACAATGAAAAGCAAACTTGATGAAAGAGAAAAGTGTATGAATTCTGTACAGAAGATGAGTGAGCCTGAAGCTGAGACCACGCCTGGAAATTTACCAGTGACTGCAAATATGAAAGTCTCTGGGAACCTGAAGCATGTTGTCAACCATGATGATGTGTTTGAGGTATGACTTTATTATGACATAATCATAAGAGTTTCCAATTTAATATTTCATTGATGTTAACAATGGAAGCCTAATAGTATGATTACAGAAAATACTGCAACCCTTGAACAATTTCACACTGCTGCAATATCACTTATCACTTTAAACTTAAAATTTTTTGTACTTGTGAGTAAATGACTTGTAGGTAAATTAGATTATGATGTGTTATATAAAATGAATAATTACAATTACTTTTATTTCTTTGTTTTTGTGATAACGGGTATCAAGCTCAAGTTCATTGTCTATAACAGGCCCATGTTCTACCTCTCAACTACCTTCCCAGACCTTGCTTTTGTTTCTGTAACATCAAAATGAAAGTTAGATACGTAGGTCAGTAGCAGAGCACTTTCCTAGCTTGCGTACAGCCCTGGAATCCATCCCTAGCACTGTGCAAAAAAAAAAAAAAAAAACCAAACAGACAAAAACCCGAACAACAGAAAGTGGCTGTTATATCTATCCTCAGTCATTTTGCTTATGTAAGCATTCATCATTGAATGTGTTACTCTTGTTCAGTGTCTGAGAATGTAGATATAATTTCTCATATTGAATAAGTGAAAGCTATAGAACTTTTTTTTAAAGGTTTTATTGAGAGATATCAAACCCTACACAGTTTACTGATTCAAAGCATATAATTCAGTGGCTTAAACAATTTACAAAGTTGTAAAGCCAGTCCACAGTTCCTAGCAGAATATTTTTACAACCACAGGAAGAAAAAGAAATCTCCTACTTTTGTCCCTCTTCAGGCTCTGCATCCCCCTCAACTTTAAGTAACTAATACCTACTTTGCTTATCCTTGGTATTTTGTATAAATGAAATCATACACTTAATAGGTTTTTGTTTTTGTTTTGTATTGTTTAATACGGGCAAGTGCCCACTGAGCCATCTCAATGGCCTAATATGTGGTCTTTTATAATTTCTTTCACTTAGCATATTGTCTTGAATTTCATTGTGATATCTCTCAGTAATGCATCTTATCCCTGTGGCTGAATAATATCCTATTGAATGTATACATCTCAGGTGTAAATGAGATTGCTAAACATATATAGAACTCTAAACTTCTTGAGACTTGATCTCAGTTTGTAGCCCCAGATGGTGTGGAGCTCACTGTGCAGCCCATATCGGTATAACTTGTGGTATTACTCCTACATCAGCCTCTTACATGCTGGGTTTATAGATGTGAATGACCATGCCTAGCTGGAACTCCATGGTGACTCCTCTAAACTCCAGTTCCAGAGGCTCCAACACCCTCTTCTAGCCTCCATGGGTTTTGCACACACATGGTACACAAACATACAAACAGGCAAAACACCCATACATACACAACAAAAATAAGTACATCTTTAAAGATATGAATAAAGATTGGCAAACTATTTCATTACAATAGACAGTATTTTTGTGTGCCAAGAACTGGAGCTGCCATGTGAGTGCTGGATAATAACCCTGTGTCCTCTGTAAGAGCAGCAAGTGCTCTTAATTGCTGCACCATCTCCACTATTCCAACCTTTATTATGGCACTTATAAAGACATAAAAGTCCTTAGTACTGTTTGGCTTTTTTCTTTTTCAGGGGAACAAGTTTTGTAAAGAATTTGCTTTAGTTTCATCTTAGTACCTAGGAATTGATTTAGCCAGCAAGAGAACTGATTTCCTGAATACCATATGATATCAAAATCTTTCTATTAATAGTTGTTAGCAAGTTATTTTCTTTGCTGACACTGCTCAGTAGTAGGTAATCTGGAACAGTTGGTGGTGTATTGGTTGTAATAAACATGGACAGTAACATCCCGTTTTCAAATTCACATTGATAGCAGTCCATCCTAGAAGATACCTTAGAAGCTAAGTATACTTAAGAGACTAAACTTGACAGTTAGGGAGAGTCTGGTGAGGGACTCTGTAAACTGACTCTTTCAAAGACAGGACTGTGTTTTGCTCATTTTTGCCTGCCTGTAACTTCACATAACTCTGATACACAGTAACTATTATAGCTTCAAAAACTGTAAATATGTTAATATGTTGTTAATAACTGCTGTAGTTTATTGTTGTACTTGAAAGAGAGAAGTCATGCAGATTTTTGTCCACTATTACCATTAAAAAGCAGTCTCATACATATTCGTAGTGGTATTCTTGGTTTTCCCTGCGTTTTTTATGGTGTATTTACTCATTTAAAAAGTCCAAAGTTTGCCGGGCGTTGGTGGCGCACGCCTTTAATCCCAGCACTCAGGAGGCAGAGGCAGGCGGATCTCTGTGAGTTCGAGGCCAGCCTGGGCTACCAAGTGAGTTCCAGGAAAGTTCCAGGAAAAGGCGCAAAGCTACACAGAGAAACCCTGTCTCGAAAAACCAAAAAAAAACAAACAAACAAAAAAAAAAGTCCAAAGTTTAATTTTTCTATTTCCCCCTTTTTCTTTATACTAGGAATCTGAAGAACTTTCTTCTGATGAAGAAATGAAAATGGCAGAGATGCGACCCCCGTTAATTGAAACCTCGATTAACCAACCCAAAGTTGTAGCCCTTAGTAATAACAAAAAAGGTTAGACATTGAAGGGGAAGCGTTAGCACTAGAAATGGAGTAAATAAGATGTATTCGTTCTGTGGGAATAGATTTTATTGAATGTCACATTATTGAAACATTTTGAAAACAAAATTTAAAACTGCCATTCCAAATGATGTTCTTCTTTCCCATTTTTAAAGAAAGATATCAGTAGGTCCTCCCTACCCCCATTCAGACTTTGTTTGTAAGGGCATGAACATTAAAGGGAAATAATTATAGATTATAATCCATTTCTGTTGCTTATCTTCTAAATATGTTATCCTTGTGTGCTTAATTTTATCCCATATATACATGACAAATTTGAATTACAGTGAGGCTCATGAAGGATTTTACATAAAATACATAGCATAGTACTTGATATGTATTAGATGCATATTATTTTATTTTTACCTATTCCAGAATGGTATTAAGCCCTCTTCCCCAGTTTTTGCCAACTAATTTTCATGTAAGAAAATATTAGACTCTTAGAAATGAAGTAATTTGTGACGAACACCTATCTTGTCACACGCCTCTTACAACTAGTGCCTGATTAGCTTTGCACTCTCTCTACCAAGTGCTTATCCAGGCTGTTGCCTTCATAGCACTAATGATATTACCACGATGCTTTATAACGACACTTAGAAACTGTTGAATACTTTATTTACCAGTTGCTTAGGTACTCCTGTGCTAAACAGTTGGGTGTCTTAATAGCCCCATAAAAAGGACTTCAAAGGCAATCTAATGGTATATTTATAAATTAAGAAACCAAGACTTGAGCCAGGCGGTGGCAGTGCATGCCTTTACTTTAATCCCAGCACTCGAGAGGCAGAGGCAGGCGGATCTCTGTGAGTTCAAGGCCAGCCTGGGCCACAGAGTGAGTTCCAGGAAAGGTGCAAAGCTGCACAGAGAAACCCTGTCGCAAAAAAACAAACAAACAAAAAACAAACAAACAAACAAAAAAGAAACCAAGACTCAGGTACCTAGAGGTTGGGATTACTAGACCATTTGAGCCATGCTTGTAAGAAAAACAAACATACCTTCAATTCATATGCTGCTCTATAGCTGGGTATACTAATTCCTTGATTTGCCTAGAATTGAGTTTTTTAAAAAGAGTTTTTTTATGACTGTTTTCAAAACTGCTTTTTACACTTATGCTGTAGTGGAATGTAAATACTGGTTTGTTTTGGTTCTTTTCATTGTTAGGTAAACAGCCCCTCACATACTGAGAGATTACCACTTTATAAGCAGTTCTTTGAGGTTGGAGAAATACAGAGGACCCATGTTTGGTTCCCAGCACTCATGTTGGGTGGCTCACTTTGTAACTTCAGCTCCAGGGGAAATGATACCTCTGACCTCTGTGGATATTTCACTCAAATGCACATACATACATAGATATAAATATAAAAATAAATTTTTAAACATTCGTATGACATACGGGAGCTGACCTGTGAAAATCATTCATTTTGTTTATGTATTGATTACATTGCTCAATTTTATTATCAAAATAAATTGAAGAAATTCCATGTGTATATGTCTTACCCAGATATAGGGAGGTTGTGAATGATTAAGTATATTTTTACTAGTTCTTAAAATAGGAAGAATGTTCACCAAAATGAATAAGTAGCCTTTGAAAACTGTCCAT